>NW_017557621.1:417532-484974 GCF_001854935.1 Bemisia tabaci
GGGATACTTCACGCGTTGCGCAATGCGTGAAGTATCCCTGTTAGGTTTGTAGGCGCCAGTGCGTCGCCGCTCTGCTTTGTGTTAGGCTCTAATATTTAATCTGGCGGAGTCAGCGTTATTCAACTCATGATTTTGAAATGTTTGCACAACCTGTATGGATTATTCTCATTTTAATTGATGAAAAAAAATAAGTGTTAAAGGGAAATATAATGCGTGTTTTGTAAATATTAAGGTGGTTCCGTATCAAACTTAATTATTTCCAAAGCACACGAATTTCTACACAATTTCTTATAGTCTTTTATAATCGATGGCGAATAAGCAACAGCCAGGCGATAAAGTGTAAAGCCCGGCGATAGGAACTATAGCCCGGCTGCATAATTTTTTATCCCTTCGTATGGCCCGGCCTTATGATTTTCTCCGCATTCTACAGCCAGCTATATGATTTTCTGTAGCTTTCTTTAGCCGGCTATAAGAATTCCTATGGTATTTTGAAACGCAGCTCTTATCGCCAATTTTTACCAGGGATCCGGATACAAACGTCTACATTTTTACTGGATGAAAACTGAAAAGTTTTCGGTGCTAAAAACACTCCGGTACTCTTAAGAACATTTCATTAAAGGTGAAGGCTGTAATTAGAATTTTATAAGCATTTGAGGTCGTTCCTACACAAGACTGTCAACAGCGTCCGCAAATTTTAGCAATGGTTTTCTCGAATTCTCTGTTTTTGTCTTCTAACTTTGCATTGCTGCCGAAGGTTCAATGTTCAGAATTTTTGGGTAATCTGTGAGCTAAAAATGATACAAAATTAACCCCTTGGAATACCGCGGTAAATTAATCTCCAGTCACATTTTTTTAAAGAAAAATAATCAAATTATCTCCTAGATATTTTCTGGAAATATTTGTGAATAGATAAAGAAAAAATCACAAATAATTTCACAAAAACCAGTTAGTCAGATACTTAGGTTTTAAGAAACATCAAAATAAACTAAAATATGAATGGATATTTTTGCAGTGTCGCAATTAAATCTATGTATTTTGCGCCTTGAGCCATTGCGGTGCCAAGTCCAAAAGAACAGATCAGGAGCCAGTCAAATCTGATGTGTTGTTTGGATCAAATTCTTTAATGTTAGGAGGTTACGCCCTCTGATTTTATATTGAAGAGTATGATTAGGACCTGGCAATAACGTCACAATCAATACCCAGAACTTAGTGAAGTATGTATTTATCTCGGTAAAAGTATTTTCTTCGATTCCAAGTATACATATCCAATTAAATATTACAGGTAAATCATCCCTGTTATTATAAAATGATTTGCCTTTTTTTAAAGACGCTCACATGAGCCCCTGTAACTTTTTTTCTTTTTTACCTATTAATTGGTCGACGATCGACAGTACAAAATACACGAGATTTTTTTTTTATAATCTTTGTACTTTTATTATTTTATATCATGGAGTATAATTAGTACCTGGCAATAACGTTACAATTAAAACGCAGAGCTTAGTGAATTATGTATATATCTCGGTAAAATTATTCTCTCTTCGATTCAAAGAATAGGTAAGCAATTAAATATTATAGGTAAATATTATAAATATTACTGGTACTCATTAGAGCTCAAATTTTTCAGACTTTTTGGCTTTGTTTTACCGGCGGAATGGCGTAGACCCAGCACCATTTCACCACCTTGTTACGTACAGTTCGGAGTGTTTTTTCCTTAAATATTATACCGATACTATCGTGAGAATTTCGGGAGGAAAATGTCGGAAAAATGCGCGGCCTACATTTTACGCTCCATCGCGTCGTATCGTCTTGGAGAAACGTGAGGGGTAAATTGATTGGCGGGCGTCCAACTCCACGCTCGCACGGCACAACAGGGAAGACAATAGACAGCATCAGATTTTGTTCAGGCGCAGACCGGCGCTTTGAAATGTATTTGACGCACCCAAGGACGGAAATAAACGAGTCCGGAATAAACCTAGGTCAATAAAATTCCGAACAAGAGCAGGAATAGATGACCCACAATCAGGGTGCAAGGTCTGCTTTTGATTCGTGCGGAAGGCGCGCTCCCTCGGGATGCAAATGAAGATTCCAGAAGATGAGAGGTGGAAGGCGATGAATCCCTTTGGTCCCTGGGTCAGAGTTAAAGTTCACGGTGATACTGGGAGATTCGTGATGGAGAGGCGAAGAAAAAGCCGAAAGCGTAATAGCTCACTGTAAAAAAAAAAACACATTGGATCTAGAGTCCAGACTCTTGAAAACATTGACAAGAAAAAGGACTCTTGATTCAATCAGATTTAGGCTTAAATCAAAAGGAAATCCGCTCAAATTAAGAGGCTTGGTTCTTAATTTAAGCTTAAATCTTATCGAATCAAGAGTATTTTTTCTTGTCGATGTTTTTAAGAGTCTGGACTCTAGATCCAATGTGTTTTTTTTCCAGTGCTCAGGTATCATGCTGACGTATCTGAGCTAAAGGAGACAAAGGCTATAATATCAAAGAGGGATGAAAGATTTTAAATTTATAACGCTCAAATGCAATTAAATTTTTTCATGCTATCAAATTTAATTAAAATTATGCTGAAATGGACGCGGAAAAGCCCTGCTCCATATCCTCAGAGTATGACTGTATTTTGATCAGCCAGTGAGCGTTATCAATCTCGAATGTTCCACACAGAAATGTGTGCATCGCTGGAAAAAAAAGAAAGTTACGGGCTACATAGACATACTGTCAATTCTGGACTCAGAGATCGAAAGTTCCGGGTGCTGGAGCCGTAGCTGCGATTGCTTCGGGTGCTACGCTCGGAGCTTCCGGCCACTGAGCCGGGAACGCAGACGATATGTCTATATAGACCAAAGTACGGCTTCTACGGCCGGAGTTTTTTTTCAGTGCTTCGGTGTTTAAACCTGGATTAAATACTTCTTGTTGGATTCTGATTCACTTAAAATTTAAAGAGGTTCAAAGATATTGAAAAAAAAAATCGAGAAAAAACAGGAGATCTTTGCTAAGTGCCTAGGTCTAGTGGTCCATTTCATTATGAAAAATTTGAAATTAAGAGCGTAATACTTAAATTTCCACATAGGAATGAAATTTCAAGAGAGTAAAAGGTCCTAAATGCCTTGACAGATATTGAAAGAAACGAGAAAAAACCTGTAGCTCTTAAAACAGTGCCAATAGTGGTTCATCTCATTCCGGGGTATTTTACACGGAGAAAAAAACCTCGTGCGTGGGACCCGAAGTTTAGATCATATGGATCTCTGAAGTTTTCAGATTGAGCATCTGAACCCTTTAGATCTAGCTGTCGAGGTTCGGATCACACATCTGAAACTTCAGTTCTTACATCTGAAGTACTTCAGATGTGAGAACCGAAATTTTTCGGATATGAAAACCGAAGTACTTCAGATGTAAGAACTGAAGTTTCAGATGTGTAATCCGGACCTCGACAGCTAGATCTAAAGTGTTCAAATGCTCAATCCGAAAACTTCCTCTAGATCCATATGACCTAAACTTCGTATCCCACGCAGGAAGTTTTTTTCTCCGTGTATATTAGGAGTGTGACACTTGAATTTTTGAACAGAAACAATATTTTGAGAGAGTGAAAGTGCTCGAATGTTCTCCGTATCATGACAGCGAGGCTGCTGTCAAGCTCCATACGAGACCGGCGCACAAAGGATCGAATTAATTTGAAAGGTCGGACATGAAATTCTTCACTAAAACTACAAATTTTGATGTTTATTTTGTCGCTTTTTGAATTTTAAGGGGTGCTTTCAGAGGAGAATTCCACGAGGATACCAATGGATCTACTTTTAGAACCTCAAAGTTTTTTTATTAACGGAGTTACGAACTTTCAAAGTTTCCAAATTTTGTTCGACCTCTCCTATGGACTCGATCCACTGTGCGGCGCGGCGTTCGCAGAAAATCGAGCTCCGACTTACGAGGCCTCCTGCGGATCAACGTGTCGGCTCACGGGACTCGACTTCGTTTTTCGCGAATATTTTGCGGGCGAAAGTTAGAAGGAAGAGAATTCAAAGGGAAGAATGCAAGTTCAAAACCGCAGCGTGAGATGAGAAAAACTCTGATACAGGAGAGTGATATTCAGCACAAGGTCCCGAGGTCAAGGTATTATTTTTAACACAGCGCAAGCCTCACAAATAAACAAACATAAATATCTGTCCACGCAAGAATTCGTTTCAGCGGAACAATATTTCAAATTTAGTATTGAATGAAAGTCAGGTAATAAAACACCGGGTGACAAGTGCTGAGCGGGATATCAAAACCTATCGAGAGCTTTATGAGTTTTTACTAATTAGTACTTGGTAGATTAAATAATTTTCGAAGAATCATGACTAAGGAAAATAAGAATAAAAGGTGTCCACCCTAAGGTGGAGGTCCGAAAACGTTCCACAGAAATATCGGCATATTTTATTTTTCGGACAATACTAAATTGTAAAAAAGTTACGGATATGAAGATATTTTCTTCGTTACCTCACTTAAAAATTAAGGTATTAAAAGGTAGGAAAAGGCATTTATTATACATTGCTAAAAACACTAACACCCGTGTCCTTCTTGTTCTTATACTTTCGAACGTAAAAAAACCCTACTGAAAAGTTACCAAATCGCAAGATATTCGAGGGTTTAAAAAAATGACAAGACTGGATTTAAAAAAAACTGAGATTTTATTGAAAAATTAAAAGTAGAGAGACAAGAAATATCATTGTCTCCTTCCTTTAGAACTATTATTTTTACAAACCTTCATTATGGAAACATTGTTCATTTGAGTCCAATGGATGCAAATAATTAAAGAGGATCCGATTGGAACACAAACTAAGAAAAATACACTTTTGAATCAATAGGAACTTTCATTGAATATTACGAATATTGTTATGGAACTCTCTTAGGTACGACTGAAATCTTCGCGCAATCTCGAAAAGAATTCGGTTATCGCATCAAGGATTCAGCAGTGCAGCAATCATTCATTGAATCTTCCGATTGATTCAAACGAACATCTTTCTTCAAGCAAAAAGGTATGGAACTGGTCAAAACATGGGTCTGAAACGAACTTCTTTGTAAATACTCTTAGACTGACACTAAAGTAATATTCTGACGATATTAAGAAAGGAATAGCGACAGCCATGAACGAATCTGAGAATTTTGGAGAAAGCGACAAAAGCATCATGCACATTTCATCCGCGTCAAATGTGGATGTTCAGTGTAAGCGACAAGCAGATATCCAGCCACAATTTCAGGAGAAAAGTCAAGCAGAACACAGTTTGGTTAGTGAGAGTTCCGCGGGTAGTATTTGGCTCCTCCTCAATGGGTTTCCACCTGCCATCATAAAGTATTACCGGTTATTTCCTCGTATTATGTAATGCAAAAAACTACTTGAACGGACCACTAGACATAAGCAAGGGAAAATAATTTTAAAAGAGTAAAACGTATTTTCTCACTGTACTTTTTTATCCGCTTCTGAGGACACTCTGAAATTTCGGCACCAAGATTCCTGTCGCAACTTGTTCAGAGAGTCTGAACTTTCTTCACCATGACCCGAATTTTTTTTTCTTATTTAAAAAAAGGAAAAAAAGTAATTTTTTTCTAAAATTTTTACGAATATTTTAACTTGAGAAGTTATGGCAAATGTTCGACCATTGACTTCCCTCCACCATGAAAATGTTTTGGCTAAGCCACTACTTTCCTTAAAAACTCTGGTCCTCTTTAGCATAATGTCATCCGATTGTCTACGGTTCCATGAGCTGTTTTATCTTCCACCGGCAACCATGCGCACGAGTTTCACCGCGCGAAAATCACGCCGAAAAAATGATAAAATGAATGCGACCTCAGGCACAAAAGGTTTAGCAGAAAGGAACCGAGCCACATCAGCTATTGCTAAATTTAACTGGACAATTGTATATTTTACAAGAAAACTTTGGTGCAGATTCCTTTGAAAATTTTAAGCAAATTCACTGAAATTTGCACAAAAAATCTCCACAACTGTTTTTATGTAAAAAATTGAATTGCCCAATTAAATTTGGCAGTAGCTGATGTGGCTTTGGTTTCTCTCTGCTTAGAGTGGTCCAATTGTAGTTTCGAATAGCAAAATGTATTCCAAATGATCACGCCATTACATCGCTGGGCAACGAGAGAGCCTATACGTAAAGGTCGTTTGGCTTGCATGCCTCTATTTAAAATTATTTATACCAATATTTAAATGAAGAGAAGAAAATTAGTCGGGTTTTATATAATTTTCTATCATTTGGAATGGCAATAATTCCAACAAACTGTACAAAAACTTTAAAATCATAGGTTGAAAACCGCTGACGCCTGGCCGCAAGTTCGAATAATCGTGTCAAACACAGTGCGACCGGCGCGGCGCCTTACAATACCGCAGGATACTTCATGCATTGCACGTGCAGCACGGTGCAGGATCAGCTATTGATTTTAACTGGACAATTTTATATTTTAGAAGAAAACTTTGGTGCGGATTCTTTGAAAATTTTAAGCTATTTGCTTCGTACGATGCGAAAAATTCACTGAGATTTGCACAAAAATCTCTACAACTGTTTTTATGTAAAAAATTGAATTGCCCAAATGAATTTGGCAATAGCTGACGTGACTTGGTTCTTTTTTGTTTAACGCGGTTCAAATGATAATGTGTACATTGAGAGAGACAGAAAGGAAGCTCAAGTTGCGAATAAGATGAAAATGTCGATAATGTAGCTGTTGGGACTTCGGGACGGAGTAGAAATCGGTCAGCGCGACAGCTCCGCGCCACATCTGGCGCGCGCGGGATATCGTAAATAATATGATTTCGACGGTATTTTTTCAAAAACGCGGAGCGGGAGATGGACCGCCGCACAGTGGACCGAGTCAATGGGGAAAGTCGGACAAAATTGGGAAACTTTAAAAACTCATAACTCTGTTCATACAAAATTTTGAGGTTTTAAAAGTGGTTCCATTGGTTTTTTCGTGAAATTTCCTTCCAGAGACACTCCTTAAAATTCAAAATATGACGAATTAAACATCAATATTTGCAGCTTTAGTCAAAAATTTCATGTCCGTCCTTTCTGATTGACTCGATCCACTGTGCGCCGCGCGTATCCAACCGACCAGGCTGGCGCCATCTGTAGGAGCGGGATCAACATTCAAATTGTTGGCATTCGTCATTTTCATGATCGGATGGGCGAATAGAGAAATATGTTTGATGCCACATTCGATCAAATCTTCCTTGATCTCATGTCTGAAAGCCGTTCTGATGCCGGCCAACGGCCCTCAAGGTGAATTCATCGGCCCGTGCCTTTTTACTTGTCTGCGTGCATCAAATCGCACACTAAACTTTAGCATGACAATCTCTGCAGTATGAAAATCTGGCAACCTCCATCTTGACGCTTTGGCTCAGCTGTAGCAAGCTGTTTCTACCCTGCCTTTCACATACATATAAAAAAATTGCGACACGCACTTTAATTACACTGAAAAAGAACTCTGGCCGTGGAAGCCGTACTTTACGGGCTAAATAGACATACCGTCCTCGTTCCGGGCGTAGCACCCGGGGCGGTTGAAGCTACGGCTACATCACCCGGAACTTTTGGCCTCTGAGTCCGGAACGGACGGTACGTCTAACGGTTCTATGTAGGCGGTAACTTTTTTTTTCAGTGTACGTTAATAAATTGCGCCGCGCAGAAGAAGGAGATGGGTTTTGCGAGACGCTTGTATGACTAAGAGATGGGCGGAGGGAGGGAGTAAATCATAACATGACGTCACGCAATAACCAATGCTAGCATGGTACACTGAATAAAAAGTTACCGGGTATATAGACATATCGTCCGTTCCGAGCTTGTAGGCCGAAAGTTCCGGGTGCTGGCGCCGCAGCTTACAATTAGACTGCTGCGGGTGCTACGTCCGGAACTTTCGGCCTCTAAGCCCGGAACGCGGGCGGTACGTCTATACAGCCCGTAAGTATAGCTCCTACGGCTGGAGTTCGTTTTCCAGTGTAGCGGTAAAGACACGAAAATCGAAATTCTTCTACCGACATAAAGCTGTCAGACAGTTGCAACACACTGATATTTTTCGCGATCATTCTTCAGCGTGCTTCAATCGTGTAAAAGTGGCGCGTGGGATCTGTCTATGGATATGGGATTGGCGCACCCGCGGCGTGGGTGCCACTTATTTTTGAAATTTGAGAAAATTTAAGCGCCCCAGGTCTCAAAACGTGCTACGAGGTGTAAAAATAAGAAATGTTTTTCTCGAAAAAATTTAAATTTTTTTTTAGGGGTCTCTCAAACGCTCTTTAGGGCGCACATATAAAAATTGGTAATTTGGCAAAATTAGTGTCGTTTCCCTATAAAAATCATCAAATTGCGGCCCTATCGAACAAAAATTTCGTGTGTTTGGCCGTATCTGTGGCCGGAAAGTCGTAAACGGCAAGCTGAGGCGAGGTGACCACCCTCCGGCGCGCCCCTTAGGCCGCGCAGTGAACTCGAGCCTCTTGCTACCGACATAGGGTTGCGGATAGTTAATCCCAGCTAGAAATCGACGAGTTACGAATTTTCAGACGAAAATTTTGGCCATTTCTACCGTACCTCTGAGCCTTGGGTCTTAAACTACCATTTTCGGGGGAGAGGTAAATCTGCTTACCGGGCGCGTCCGTGGGTTCGGCCAGTGGCGTGGCGAGCTTTGCGATATATCGATTGATCTGTCATTTAAACCTATGGAAAAGGATCGATTAACGGGGTGTTCGCAGCGAACACCTTAATAATCGATTCTTCACCACGGATTCAAATGAGGAAATATCGATAATCGATCATTCACGCCACGCCGCTGGGTTCGGCTCCTTTTAGCAGTGCCGACCCCGATCTCACCGGCTATTCCTGAAGCTTACATCTTTCTTTTACATACAGACAACTTGACACATATCGTCGCTCCTCCGACGTAAGGGCGTATCTCTTTTTCCTTGTGAACCCTGGGGCATAGATTCATATGTAAAACAAGGCTCATGTGGACATTGAGATACGCCCTTACGTCAGAGGGGCAAGGGCAACGAATGCCTCGAGTTCTCCTCTTCTTTTTGCTTTTTTGTCGAAAGGACTAGTCTTCTTGAGGGAAGATATCCGAAACCATCTTTGAGTTGCTTTAAACCGTTTAGGACACGTGAGCTATTTCATGTTCGCGTTTCGATTTCATTCTATACGTGCTCGAGCTTTCACTAGACGACGGCGGCGTCTGAGATGTTTGAATCTAAATCTGATATTGCATATGAAAGCATGGGAAGGCGCCTTCAAAAGGGAGAATATGCAACACAGAATGTTTGTTGTGTGGCCTAGCTGCAGGAGTTTCATCCGCGATGGCCGAGAGTTAGTGTAGTAATGAGCAAGAATGAGGCATGAAGAGCGCCGCATGGAGCATGTGCGTAACACTAATTAGGTGAATAAATTTGATGAACTTGATTAATTTTAGAGGGACGCAAAGATTAAAACGCGATCTCTGTACGCAGGAAAATGCGACATTAGATTAGGTTTAACCCCCAGAATAACACAAGTTAAAACTGTTTTCCATCTGAAACACGGGAGAAAACCCGGAATTAAACATGGTTAATGCACGAGCAATTCCCCAAAATCCAAGGAAAGTGAAAAATAAAAATCAGTTTCTACGTTCATTTCCTCGTGTTTACCTATGAGTTATTTCCCACTGGTTTAGAAATTTTACATCTAGAAAACATGAGTCATTGCTGGTTGGGAGTAATGTATGAATGATCATTTTTAACTTCAACACTAGGAACCTAAATATAATTAATGATAAATAATAAAGGAACTATTAAAAATAAAATAGGAGTTGGCACGTTGCTAGTAGATTTAAAGATATTTTAGTTGCAAAGGTAAAAGAATGAAATACTCAGATTTATGCTGATCTCTTGAGTGCATTTCTCTCTCTTCTTGTTGAGCACCACCTACACATCTATGCTATGATCAGGAATATTATTAATTTAATAAATGTTCGAAAAATAAAAATTTGTAGGTTTGCTTCAACTTTTTAGAAGAGTTATTCCAGAGCAGCCAGAGCTTTCGTCATCCGAATTTATGACAACATACTAGGTAAGTAAATATAAAAAATGTGTCTTTCGAATTTCCAAGATTTTGAAGTTGCTTGTGATGTACACTTTGAATTCTTGGAGTTTGGTTACTTTTTTGTAGTCCCCTCTTGAGACAATAAAGTGCCCTGTCTCAGTGAGAAAAAGTTCTTGATTTCAGAGACTCAGTTACACGATCACCGCTGACAAGGGAAGGCAGTGGACCCTTCAAAACGTCGTCCGGGATAAAAATTAAGTAAAGAAAGTTTTGAGTTCTTTATACTTTAGCAATTTTATTCTTAATTTAGAAGTTTCCTTAAAATTTCGTGGTTAAGAATAAAAATCTAAGTTTAAAGCTTAGAAACTTCCTGATTTTACTCTTATACCTTTGCAACAAAGAAAACAAGACATTGAACTTACTTGTTCAAGTACAGCCAATTTTTCAAGTTCAACTTCGAGCTTGTGGGGTGATGCAGCTAACTCCCTTTGGGCTGATGGTGACAGCAAGGGAGATTTGCTGACTCCACACTGAGCAAAAGGCGTGGCTACACCTCCTGGAACTGGAGTGGTTGCCCTATTCATAGTGCTAGGGGTAACACTGCCACATCTG
This sequence comes from Bemisia tabaci, assembly GCF_001854935.1. NCBI lineage: Eukaryota > Metazoa > Arthropoda > Insecta > Hemiptera > Aleyrodidae > Bemisia > Bemisia tabaci. The sequence continues at coordinate 428,192 of NW_017557621.1, forward strand.
CTGGATGGAGCACTAATTCCTGGCTCCCTGGAGACAAACAAAAACCAATGGAAATAGTAAGAAAATAAGTCCTGATAAAAACACTGGGATAATTGGGTGAGTTCAAATAAGCATCTAATTTGGTGTCCCGAGCTGTNTAGTCAAAATAAAGTTTGGTTCGCCCAAAAATTCAGAAAAAAATTTTGGGAGGAAATAGAACCTGGAATTTGACCCTTATTTGAATTCACCCAATTACAGTTAGAGGGGGTCAGGCAAATCATTTTTATAAATTCATTATTTCAAAGTACAGAGTAGGTAAGTCATGCCTCTGGGAATTTTTCGGATTTTGTTTTTCACCCTAAATGGAAAAGAAACCTTGTTTTGAAAATGCCAGAAATTAGAGCTGGTTTAAAACGTTCGATATTTTTGACAAGCTCTGATGGCAAGGCCAGGCAAGGGAAAGGGCGTTTGCTGATTGGCTGAACTCAGCTTCAGGTTTTCCTGTGTTGTGTCAAATTGACTGTCAGATTTTGATTGTTCGGATTTTGATTAGCTTTTTCTTCCCTTAGAAATAATTTGTTGAATTTGTTAATGAACTTATTGGTTTATTCACAAAATTTTACGTCAGAATAACTAAACTACAATCTTGCAAAAATGCCCCTGCTCCCATACCTAAATAAGATGATTCTTCAAAATGTATCAAAGAAAATAATGATTCAGGGATCTTAACAGTCTGGCTTGGAAGTATAATAATGACAAGGTATAGAGCTGGGAATAGAGTGTACACAACAGCTTCAAAGAATTGTGGTACCTTTTAAGATCCCTAAACTATACAAAATCATCAAGTTTTGGAGAGAGCCTATCTCGGAAGATGCCACTACAAAATCTGCGATTTTTCCTCAGAAAATTCAAAAGAACTTAAAAATTTGACCATGTGGCTACTTTAATTTTCAAGACAAAATTTTGTTATTTTCTCCTAAAATTGATCTATCCGTTATTGTTGCTCGTAATATACAATACCTTTCTCCAACTGTAGGAGTGAATACCCATGAATCACTTTCTTCCTATAGCCATCTACAAAACTTGATGAAGGAAGAAGAAAAACAGTAGAAAAAAAAACACCTCCTGCCCCTTATGTTAAACGGAAACTAGCCAAAAACTTTGGGACAGTTCTGAAATCTTTCCTCAAAAATAAGGCCTAAGAAAGTTTTCCATTTTTTATGACTACATGCCTCTCATGCCAGCTGCAGTTCATGAAACCTGGCACAGAGTTTGTCCCTATTGTATTCTACGAGCTTTTGCCAAAAATTCAACTGAGCTGTCATTACTCATCTTGATGTGAGACGCCGACTAATCAACTGATGAGTGTCATGTAGCACTCCGCACACAAATCAACATTCGAAACATAGGCAAAATCCAACTATATTTTACATACTATGTGTTCAGCCGTTACGACTTTGATGAACTGCAAAAAGATTTTTGCCTTCCTACATCAACACTGGTTGTCAATTACAATTCGGATAAGGGTTTACAAGGTTCACCTGACCGGGACGTCAAAATATGGAAACCCTCTCAAACATTTTAAAGAAGCAACTTAAGCTTGCTTCCAGATTATTTTGTATGTATACCAACATCTGAACAAAATTCATCCCAAATTCAAACATATTTGTATTGCAGCAGTAATCCACTTCAATTTTCTCAGGAATTGAACTTGCTCAAAACTTTAACTATAAAATAAGGCCATCATACAAAAGCAACAGTCCATCCGAGGACAGAAATTAAAATAATAAGAAAAGTAAGTGACAGGATTCTACTATACTGAACTCACCACTCACTCTCTAGGACACATCAAAACCCAGCAGGTAGGTAATAAATAGATGGAATAGAGCGGTTCATTTCAAACTTGGCATGTTTCTAGCCATTATCTTCCAATGAACTGCACTTAGTTTTGGCCATAGGAAAAAAAAACGTAAGAGCAGAGCTTGTTTTTTTGTTCTTGCCAACGGTTCATTAGATCTTAATTGTCTCTGTGAGGAGGCTTGCTTTCATTCACTTTACAACCGAGAAATGAGAACAAATATATTTTTACCATCTTGACGAAACAAAGCTGACCCGAGAGGAAACATTTATGGCTTTTAAGTTGGCAGTGGTGATGGAAGTAGTGACGTTTTATTAATGGTCTGAGTAAACAATCCTGCAAGATTATCTACGCCATATTTTGGTGAAAAAAGCTTTATTCACAATATTCACTGCTTCCATGATTCATCTGAGCACTCTGTGACTGTATTTCTTGGAGAAAAGCAAAGCTTGAATTTGAGGAGTCTAATATAGGAATTTTCAAAATTGTTGAAGATGCAGCCATGTCAGGAGTCTTTTTCCATGCACAATTACCCGAGATATCAAAATATTCTACTTGGGTAATTTTAGTGAGTTAAAATTGTAGCATTTTAGATCTACTTTTACTTGAATCAATATCACAGCAGATCAAATTAAATTTTCTGAAATTTTCTATGATCAACATTTGCCAAAATACCCTCCCCCCCCCCAAAAAAAAAGAATATGGGAATTAAATTACTGTAAACTTGGAAACTTTGAGGCCACAGCATTTCTTACGAAGTTCAAATTTGGATTAAACAACCAAAATTAGGAGGGAGTTATCCAATAAACCACTTAACTCTCAAATCTGAGGTGCCTAAATTTTTTCCATGGCATAAACCTTTTTTTGTAGAAAATAGGTGAGCTCTAAAATTTTTCATGGTGATTTCTATGATTTTCGAAAGAGTATTTTACAGGGTTCCCACAGTAACATTTCTGAAAAGTCCAAGACAAGGATTATTATAGTAATCTCGCTAAATGTATTACTAATCCAATAACATACTGGCCTGCCCACTTGCCCAGCACAAGAAAAGAGCCTAATATTAATTGGATTTTCTCAGTTCTTCTGTAATTGCCTTTTTTTTAAAAAAAAAATATGGGTGAGGTTATTATTTTATCTTTCATAAGTATTCTAAGTAATCTTTCACCATTTGCTTCCGTTTAAAAATTTAAGAACGCCAAAAAAATCATCGGACATACCTTTGCACAACCAGTGAGACAGAACTGCCAGCATTTTTGAATAAATTTTGCACATCTATGTGCCTTAAATCACGAGCATCATAATCAGCAACTTTCCGTATTATATCACCACACATGAGCTCACCCTCGGCTGGGGAACCGAAGGCAACCTGCAATAAAAAATGCAACAAGGTTACAGAAAAGTTACCGGGTAAACTGAGTTATTTTAATCTGGTGCTAATTACGAGTATAAAACTGGATTTACTTGCTGCCTGATTTTATTTAAAAGAAAAAAAAAGAAAAAGAAAACAGGAAAACAAAAAAAATACAGAAAGAGTCGTCAGCTCATACTTCTGAAAATTTTTATGTAGCTATTTCTTGTTTACACAAGCGCGTTTTCATGGTGCATTCAGTAAATTCTATGAAAAAAATCATTTAGAGTAGGTATTATCTTTTAAAATAATGAATCTGCAGCAAGCAAATATTTTCAAGTTTAAAATATCATATCAAATGACAATTACCTCCTTATTTTTGACATGGGGATGTTTTACACTTATGTAACTGTCCGCAGTAACAGGGATCTTAGTGTATTACTAAAACACATAGAATTGAAGGATTGATAGCACTGAGTAATGAAATGCTTTTCGAAAATTTTGTCTAAAAAAATTCCCAAAAATATTGTACCAATCCTGATGGCTAGAAGTTTGCATAAGTTAAAAAAAAAAAAAAATTGTTTTGAGCATTGCTAGGATAAGTTCTTATGAGCTATGTTTGGGACTTCAAAGTGTCCGATGAAAATGCAAATTTAAGACCTCTGTGGGAACAAGAATAAACCAAATTTCTTGCAACTCTATGACTAACACAACTGACTATGATATTTTCAAGTGAATACTAGAAACTGCCTAAGACCGATTTGGTTCCATATTTTGGAGTGTTAACTGTCTGAACAAATTTGTACAATGTTCCCCCATACATTAATACCAGTTTATAGATTTGAATTACTTCTGGACTAAAGTCCTTTCATCTGTGGACAATCACAAATAAGAAACAACAAAAAATTGTGAAGAATAAAAAAAAAGTACCCAAGAATTTTTTTTCCTTATTATAAAAAAGCAAATTTGCATATTATATCATTTGTTTTAGGTGCTGATGAAATTCCTATACCAGAATTACAATGACTAAACGATGGATACCTGGTGTTAATGAGGAAAAAAAATTTGGGAAATAATGCAGAAACAGGGTTTGTAAAAAAGATGATTAAAAAATTAGAAATTGATGAACTAATCAATATTATGATCTTAATGCTTACTTTCGTTACGACTATGGGAGTGTCAACATCTGCACCACCTGCAACTCTTATGCCCCATGGACGTGAAACACCATCTCTGTGCAAAGTAATCGTAAATGTGTTGGGAGCTTTGACCGGAAAGAGGCTCATTCTAAACTTTCAAACTTGACAGCAAAAAAGATCAAAACCACACGGCCGTCTTAAACTTCAAATTGAAACTAAAAAGAAACATATTTGTTGATCAACAAATACAGCAACAAAAAACTTAACATGATTGAAAGTACAAAATTCTGCAGGGAAGAGGACACCCAAAAAATCGAACGAAGTTTAGAACTAAAGAATGTCGATAATTTTTTTTTTTTCTGTAAGCTTTTGCTGAGTTTTTTTGGAAGGAAGTAAATTGAAGGATGATACAAGAGAGAGTCGAATTCTGCCGTAATCCACCCACACAGAGGCACACTAACACACTGAGGGGGAAATAAACAAATAACTAGCTCGATATTACAGTTTAATCATTCTGTCTAGCTAGCCAACACATGCTAGAGATGCACTAATTCCCCTCTGCGGCATTTCCCTCTTTCTATCTTTGTCTTTCCTCCTGCTTAATTGAACTCAGTAGCTGACCGACTCTCCACAGAGCAGCATGTTTGTCTGCTCTACTACCCACTTCAAAAATATTCCTAGCAATCCCATCAATTTCGCTGATTATGTGCAAAAGTTACTTGCCAAGGGTACATTTTATTCCCTCACAATTATATTTTCTCTCATTAATTCTTCATTTGTTCTTTAGGAGAAAAATGATCATTTGAAAAATAGAAAAAAATTGGGCAATACATATTCAATATTTCTATAAGAGGTTGATTTGAAGGTAGGTTTTCCTCCGATTACTAAAGGTGTTGCTTTAACCCTCCCTACCTTTGCTTACTGATGCACCTAAATATTCCAAAAAGTACGTAAGTCTGACATACTCCCTCCTTTCCATTTTTTATAGGATGAGAATGGAAGGAGGACACTTACATTTTTTTCCTTCCTTCCTTCTTTCTTAGACTTTTCAAATTTTTAAACAACATGTGCTCTCAGCTCTGCATTAAGGAGGCTTAACCTTCCCCCTCTATCCTACCCTCGCTATCAGGCACCTGTCATAATTTATAGATCACAGAAGCGTCATCTGTAAAGGTGTTTTAAGAACCAAAGAAAATAGAATATTAATTACTTACAGCTAAAAGTTATGAGTTGAGGTGGATGTGAGTTATTGTGAGCCATCAGGTGACGTCGACTGATGTCAATTTACTATGATGTACATTCTGATGACCTGGACTCATTTTAGACAATTCATCTCTGGAAAAACTTCGGCTCTGTAATGGGAAATTATTAAATAATTACTTGGATGCACAATAATATCGGGACAGGAATATTTGGTTGCTTATGAGTGCATATTTTTTCTCTTTGGAACATTGAGTGAATAGAGCTTCATGATTGAGACAGAGGTAAAAGAAAAATAGAAGAATAGAATGATTTAATTTATTGATAAAATCAATTTAAATGCAAAAATGTTTTAATTTGATAAAGATTTAATGAAAGAGAGAGGGGGGAGGGAAATTTTTTTTTTTTCAAAATTAAATGAAATGGAACCACCCCCCCCCCCCCCAACACATTGATTGAAAAAGTGAGAGTGAACAGGTTGTTGGAGGGAAACTTCAAATCAATGGAATAAATGTAAACAATAGTCAATGTTTCTCACATGGGTAGTAATGAGGGGATTAAATTTAGACCTGGCACTGAGCCTCAGTATGAAATAGATAGTTGGGATTTGGACTCATACCAGCTCCAGATACACACAGTACGATTATTTCCCTGTCTGCATGATCCCTTTTTACTGCACATTAATCCCTCGTTTAGAAACAGCAAACAAATAGGGTGGTCGAATTTGGGATGTTTACATTTTTTCATCTTGTCCTTCTTCACAGACAAATTATATTTTGTTCAAAAGAGCAAAAGCAAAACGAAGTTATTTAAATTCAGATATAATCTTGAAACCTAGTGCAAGAGTCCCATCTCTACCTATGCATCTTCTTTAATTTAGGGAAACTAAGAAGTTCCGAGCACCTGAAAACCCTCACCTAAGCTGGTAATTTAGTTACCTATTATGTTGCCCTTTCCCGTTTCCTTTGTTTCATGTTGCCCTTAGAGAAAAACTCATAGATCTACTTACAATTACAATATCATATCGCACTTCTTGAAACACACACAATACAAAAATGAACGCACTGAATTAATTCACATCAACTTTGAACGAAAAATTACACAAAATTAATCTGCAGCTTAAGTCAGGAAACTAATAAACCATAGTGCAGTAACAACAAGTGTAAGTCACTTGGTTAAAATTTGAATAATTTTGTAAACTTCAGTTCTTGAATAGTGATTACAGCTCAAGTAACTTTTTTATGATCTAAACTATAGTATCATCAAACGTGTATTAATATTCTATTACTTTTGGAGAGAACTTGCAACGTTTGTCAGTAGCGCAGAGCAAAAGGGTCCTTTAGGTTCGAGAGTTCATGAAAAAAACTGGCCTGCAGCCCCGTTGCGTATTACACAAATTTTGAAGTTCCACAACTCACATAGAGCAACAGGTGTCATTACAAAATTTCCTCACACATATGAAAGAGTTTCTCCTATGAATACAGAGAATGTAAATAAAGCAATTAATTATTTTAAAAGTGTTGGTGATTAACAGTTTGCTCCACGCTTTGTGGGTATAATGTATTTATATAAAGAACTACCAATAACAGTAATTCAACTAATTTTTTTTTCAGTAATAGTAAACATTTGCTTGTTTATCATGAACTTCATAAACTCTAGAATATTTCAGCAGTTGATGTTGATTGGTTTTAACTTTAAATCAATTTAACATGAGGAGGAATGCTGAGCAAAAATGTAAACACTTTAAGTTTCTAACTTACAGAGAATGAATTGATTTTTTACAACATCGCAAAATTACTGAGGATAGCTTATTTATGTGGAAATGGATGGCTGAGAAAATTTTCGAAAAGAACACATAATGCCAGGGGGGCCCGGCTCCCCATAGAATTGAAAATTATCATCTGCCCCCTCAAAAAAAAATTTATAAATGTTTTGAATGCAACAATTCGAAAGTTTTTGGTGCTGAAAGTAAACGAAAAGGCGTAATTATTCTGCAGAAATTGATGGAAAATCTCCATCATAAGAGCTTCATAATGCGTCCAAATAGATTTAAAATTTCAAAAATTTCCCGGGGGAGGCCCCCCGGACCTCCTCCCCCCCCTGTGCTAGGGGCCCGGGCCAGAAAATTGGTACCAGGGCCCGAGATGGGATGTGGCGGGCCTGCATAATGTACTTCTTACAACTGACCGAATTCAGTAAAATTTCTTGGGAGATTTTCTGAGTTGTACAGCTATGCAAAAATGAGCTGGTCATGACAATTTTGAGAAGTTTCGATAGACTCATCCTGCATACAAAGAGTCAATTCAAAGATAAACAAAAAGCAGGTTCAAATTCACCAATTACTATGATTTATACATTATCGCTTACAAACTTTAAGCCCCTTGCATCCTCACTTAGTGTCCTTGAAATTTAAGTCTGCAAAAGGAAAGAAGAAAGTGAGTATGAGATGTTTTGGAGGAGCCAGTATTTTTTGTAAAGAAACAACGCTCCTGAAAAAGATCTGCCCAAGATGTTTCTTCAGGATATTGAAAGAATCAAATTTTAGATACTTCATTGATCATTCCTGAAATAAGACCCAAGAAAATTGACACTTTCCTCATTTGTACTGTTATTTTTTGACTTGACATGCTGATCTTGGAACAGTAGTTCTGATGACTAAAGCAAAATGAAATCATAGCCTGTGTTTAATTGTAAATGAATATTAAATTTATTAAATAGAGAGAAAATATAAATGGAAGAGAAACAAATTGAATATAAAAACATGGAAAAAATCTTAAACTAGGAAAGGAGCCATATTAGCATGGTTTATAGTTTATCATAAATCCTTGGACGGAGTAACCTCCTCTGGATTTTAATGGTAAATATATTGAGGTAAACAAAAACACTGGTGGGTATTGACTTATCTTCTTAACGAACTATTCAACAAAATTTGAAAAAGAAAAGAGGGAAAAAATTTAATGAACTAATAAAATTTTTCCCTTCCACTCCCTTTTTCTTTTTTTCTAATAAAGAGTGAAAAAGAAATACCCGGAGTCATGCATTAGAATCTACTACTTCATGACAATGAAAGGCAGAAAATAATTCATCATGACAAAGCTCAATGGTCAAATGAAAATTAAAAAATATTTTCAACGATTTTTTGTAGAAATAATTAACAATAAATTCTCTTTCAATTGAAATGCAAACAAAAATAAAAAATATTAAAGAAAGGTCATAATCTGTAAGGCTGCAATCTCTATGAAAAGTTCCAATGTTAAGAGAGAAGCTTTGAAAATTTCAATTCAACACTTCATGTCCAATGTTAAGGTATGAGAATATAAAAACTTAACTTTAAATTAGAAATACAAACCATGAAACTTAATCAACAGAAGACAGTGAAAAGTTTCAATACCTGAAGGGGAATAAAAAATATAGTGACAAAAATATTTCTGAGAAAATGAGAGTGCTTACATAACTGGAATGAAATTATGTAGGCAATTTCTTTTACACATGAGAACAATTTATGGTTAAATTTGAAAATGAGTCTCAGTAAACCCATTTGCTCATCTGATCTAACTTCATTTGACAAAGTTGGGATCATATACATAATAGAATTTAATACATTTCAAGAGAGTTAGGAGCCATCAGCATTCTTCAAAATTCCTTGTAAATTTGCAGCATTTTAATTTAGACAAATTTTTGAAAATGTTACAGCATAATGCTACTTAAGATTTCTTGAGATAAAAGAAAGAGACAATTTGTCGTTTTCCAGATAAAGGAACATAACTCCATTCCAAGCTTGGAGAAACTGACTCAATCCATTCAGTTTTTCTTGAAAGTACGACTGTGCACTGTCAGTTTGAAATTGTGCTGTTTTTCTCAGTGACTAGAAGAAAAATCACTGGTATTTTCAGTCCAAACTTCCCAGGAGTTACCCAATGAAAATAAAATTAGCAAGTCGAAATTTGCGAATGTAGTTACGTCCTTTCATCTGGGAGACAACAAACTATAACAAAAAAGAGATTCTATTAGATCCTGTTTTGGCTAAGTTTACCTTTTCTATGGTCTTAGCAGATACTATTACTCTAATTTGAGCAGGGTAATAAAATGGTGAACTTATCTGAAACAAGATCTAGATCTTAGTTGTTGGAACAACAACCTACATGTAACCTACATGTGTACCATGTGCCATGTGTACCTACCATGTGTTGTTACCATGTGTTCGTGTAATTTATGACTTAAAAATAACGTTAATGTAAAAATATAAAGATGGCAGCATTTCCACCAGCTAACTTAAATTTTGAACAATAATAAGATATGTATGGGGTTTAAATGAAAAATTAAATGAAAGTGGTAACAAGTCCTTCCTGAGAGCTCAAGACCAAATCATCTACCCAATAAAAACTATCAGCACCCAAAAAAGGCTGCCTAGGTGCTTAGGCATGACATTTTCAAACCCTAAAGGTACTTGAAAAACATTTACTCGTTCTAAAGTAACAGACACTAGCTGTGAGACATTTGAAGATCCTTGTGTTATCCTCATACACCTTAAATATACAATTATAAAAATAATTCCTGACATTCATGAGATGCTTAAAAGTTAAAGGGAAAGAATCAAAATTTCTGACAGTATTAAGTATTCTGGATGATACTTATTTTCCAAGAATAAGCTCACAATAAAATTATGAATCATACCATAACTAAACAAAATGTGAAACAGCATCTACGATGATACCCAATGAGTATGGGTGGCTTGTGACTCGTGGTTTACCATTATCCATTATTTCAGAAAGGTAATCTTCTAGACCAGACTGCCCTCCTTCATTATACCAGATACTGCGAAGTTTGCTCATTGTAAGGCCAGCTTCAGCCATCCTCCTCAGCATATTATAACTGACGCCGTGATTCATCAATTCAGTCATGGTGCTAAGTCTCTGTTTGGTTGCGATTCGAGCATTATCTTCTTGAAGCTGCACAGAAAATCATCAAAAAATTTATAGAGTCTTAAGATCTAGAATTGTAGACCATAAAATAATGGGATGATAAAAATTTAATTAAGTAATAGAGATAAAATTTCAGGAGAGACCTCTTAAAATCGATTTGTGAGCTACTGTACATGTTTTTATACACCATTCACATAAAATTAACATCGCCTAGTGTGGCTTTAAACAAAACAAAAAAAACAAAGAGGTCTCTTACACAGTGTAATTTGTTCATGGCTACAGTTGTAAAATGCGTAACTCAGATTGCGCTATTGTACATCTCCACTCATGTGTTATTTCTTTTAAGGGAAAGGAATCAATGTTTTCACTGAAAACCATGACTTTTCTACTGACATATATTCTAAAAAAATCGCACAGAATTACAGGAAAACATTTTGATTAGTTTTCCTCAAAGAAAATACAACAGACTCAAAGATTTTTAAAAGTTGCAGTTGAGAAACACATTTTTGTTTTAGGCTATTTATGTAGATGAAAATGTAAGCTTGACCAATTGTCAAGAAGTTTTCATGATGACAAAGTATCAGTTTTGGCCCTTAATTTTGGTTTTGAATTGCGAGTAAATTGAGAAAGAAGATTTAAAATAGGTTCCTTCAAAAAATTTGCCAAGCTAAAAGTTAGATCAGGTCCCCAGTTTGTTAAATAAGCGATTCTACTGAAGATTTTTCCAAGATTAGAGATTTTGTAACGAGGTTTGTAGACCTTTCTATCTATAAATGCATTGATAATTGAAAAAGGAGGCCAGGTCGAAAATTGTGAAAAACTGTGTTTTCCACAGAAATTTACTGCTGATGGACGGGTAAATTAGCTCCTAAATGCTTAAAGCTGGCCAATGATTTCAAAAAAGGTCAGTGGATCTCCGGGAAGATGGCCTCGTTTTGAAATTAATAGACATTACTTTCCAGTCAAGAAAATAAAGAAGATATATTTTCCTTTCTTTACGTGGCAGTTCCTGATAGGTCTTGATTTTCCTGTTAGCCTTGGTTAGACTGAAAACTGTACAGTAGGTTGAACAACTAAAAGCAACTTATAATATTGTTGTCTTTTTCATTTAAATTTTTCAATTCTATGCCATGCAATAATAGACAGTCCTTTGTCAAAGTAAGGTAGAAACACTGAGATGATATTCATCAGGAGCAAATTTTAAACAATTCAGAAATCCTCAATTATTTCCGCAAAAATTTCAGAACTAAGCTTCAGAATTGCTGATAATTTAACTCCTCCATTTCAGTCTTTCTCCTTTACCTCAGTTCTGGCAAATATTATTCTGGTGTGGTGATGTTTAGTTTTGCTCTAAATTTTCCTACTACAAACACTCACAGTTGATAAAATATTCAGTCTCAAAATTTCACTAACCCGTTGCACTCTGACCGGTCTTTTCGCTTTAAGTAAGGGTAAAGAAGAAAAGATTGCTCCTTTTCGGAATGGGTCATTTTCAAATTTTGCTGGAGTAAGAAAAAAGCTACGTTCCATGTGAAAATGGTTCAAAAATCATAAGGAGCCCACCTGGAAAATCTAAAAGTCACTCCTAACTTCACAATATGCAGAAGAAACTTCCTTATTTGTAAGAATCCTACTTTAAACAGCGAAGACATGGTTTTAGACAGACAAGTTGCCCTGGTTTTCAAGATTGAAGAAACTAAAGTGACACGTCTGGCGGGATGCTTACCAATGTGCAAAGTTCTTACTCTGATTGTGAAGTTTGAGGTATCGTGATTTTTGAGTCGTGTGTCAAATGAAACAACTCTTCTTTTTCCTCTATCAATAGTTAGCAACAGTCCCATAATCTATTCAAACATTCTGATGTGAATGGAGTATCAAAAGTAGATATTAGTAGCTTATAGTCTGTCCAAGATAAGAAGAACCCTGAGTAATCAGAATTAATTGCTCTATTTTGCAGAGTGGGAGTATCTCAACCCTCATCAACAGTCACCTTATCACAATTTGCGGACGTTGCAAAGGAGGCCAACACAGTCCACTCTCGGCGGTCTTCTGAGGCTCAAGCCAAGAGCATAAAGCTCCCAGTGCTAGGCGCCATGCGCCATGCTTGGCAACTTATGACCAGCCCTCTGTAAAGTGTGGCTCAATGACTTCACCACTAAGAATGGCTCAAATGCTACCTTGCTTCGACACAGAGCAAATGATCCAGATTTTCCACAGTTCTTTCCGTCTTAGACAAACCATGGAGTGGAAAGGTCAGAACTAAATGTTTTCAGTTACCAGATATCTTCACCTTCTAGCCAAAGTATCACAAGTACCATTCGTGCCAAGGCACTTTGAGGCCGAACCTCTCAAACTTGTCCAATTTCTAAGAAAGAAACTAATAGACAGAATCACTTGAAAATGTTTCATCATACATATTTTTTAATCAAGATTAATCCCTGAAATTGTTAGGAAAATATAAGCCAAAGCTTTAATGAAAAATGAATAAAAATATTTAGATGTCCAGTAACATAGCGTCCAATTGTACACTAATGCTCATGGCACTTAGGTCGGAAGGTGACAAAATTGCAAGAAAACTCTCTGGAAGCACCATTATTTCCCATATAATGTTCAATCTTCAAAATTTTGCATCTTGAATCTCAGGATAATATAGCTACCAAAATTTTTTTACACATATATAGAGCCCCTCCTAAGCATATTGAGGTGGGGAATAATTTCATTTTTCCAAAAATGTTAGATACGACCCTTTTACTCAAAGTTTCTGCTATGATCATTCACATAGGTATTACAGCATTTTAAATTTCCACAGTCCATCTAGTTAGTTTATTTGATAGAAGTGACTGTGTTGTGAGGTATGCTGCGGAGGAAAAAAAAGTTTTGCTCAAGAGTATAAATACTGGGAAAAAAGGTACAATTACTGACATCCAATGGAGTAAATTACAATATATTTCAACATACCAAGTCGTCAAAAGATTCGGCATGATCAGAAATATAGTCTTCTAGTCCCGTTTCATCAAATATTGTGGACAGGGCAATGCAATCACAAACAGCATCATGCTCAAGAAAGCCTCCGCCAACAATCTCTTCGTGAATATATCCTAGTTTGTGGTTCGCCAAATAGGGCAAGTGTTCCCTAAAAAGGGGCAACGTATCCGAAAAGCCTTCGATTACAGATGAGAATGGACCAACCAGGTTGCAAGACTTTATGCCTCTAAAAAGATATCGGCAATCGAAGTTAAAAATGTTGTGACCAGTGAGGGTTACAGCTCCTCCAGGCAAATCATTCAAATAATCCCAGAAGTCTATGAGGGCTGATTTGAGACCCACCGTTGATCGATAATCACCGTTTTGATAGAGCTGCCCATTGATCAACTCAAACCCATTATGCTGGGTAGTTCCTGGGGGAATGTCTTTTTTTGGCAAAATGTACCTGTAAGGGATATGGAACATTAGTATACTGAAGTATGTACTTGGGTGAAAAAAAACAAAAAACAAATGGAAATGTACGAGGTGAAAAAGGAGTCCATGACGTTCATACTCCAGAGACATCACTTTAATCTGTTGTTTTACGAACACAATGGATGATTACCGATGAGGGGTGCAATTTCTTATGAAACTTAGGTACTTAGATGTACAATCAAGGGTGCACGGCTTTCCTCGAAAACTGCCCACTTATTGCCATGTTTCAATTCTATCTGATGAATTTACTTTGATAAAAAGAAAACAAACAAAGAAGCTTATTTGATGATTTCAAACAAAAGACACTACAAGTGTGGCTTGAATACAGTAAGTAACAGGATGGAAGAATAATGCTAGACCCACAGTACGTACTCTGCAGGGAAATCAAAGCCAAACAATTCAAAAAATTATAGTTAGAGTCACAAAATGTGCTTTAGTATCACTGGAAACTACTTGGACTACTGCCTGAGCTGAACGCTCCCCCAACCACTTTCAGTTTTCCACCGAGATTCTTTAGAGCTCGTTTCAAGGCTCTAATTATAATTTTTGGAATTTATTGATTTCTCAATATTTTATTTTGAGAGTAGTAGAGAAATGATGGGACATTTATATTGAAAATGGGGCCGTATTATAATATAAGTAATAAATACAACAGGATTATGTCGTGAGCAAAACAAGAAGAGAAGAAGTTGAAGAGACATGTAAAGGGCACTACTGCCATGGAATTCATGTTCCAATGCGCTGTACCAATTCATGTACTATCTATTTAGACTTTCATGCTATGCCTACAAATGCTTGCTGAAAAGTGTATCAATCGGACAGTTCTTAGATAGCATTTCAAAACTGGATTTTGAAATGAATAGATTCAAAAAGAAAAAGTCCGAGACATTTTAGCTAAAAAAGAAAATAGTCAACAAGAAAATCTATTAGCCTCCCTTCAGTAAAGTCTTAAATAGACATTATAGCATTTCCTTCTTGCTCTGACTTCGCATTAAGGTTTCTGCCTACGATAAAACCAACATCACTTTGAGCAAGAATACCACATTTCATAAAGAAAGCTCCATTTTAAGCTTTAAAAAGCCAGTAGTGCTGAGTAGGCTGTAAGAAACATTAAATCAAATAGTATCGAACTTTGGCCAGCGCTGACTTTCTTAGTATTGTGTTTTTAGTCCTTTATCTGCATTGTTGTAGCAGCAGATTTCAATGACACTGATTCTTATGAATTTTGTTCCTTGAAATCATTTCTTACCGTTCAAATGCATCATTTGTATCTGGATCATAAGCACCAATTTGAAGGATCTCTGCTCTATCGGAGAGACCAGACGTTTCCAAGTCAAAATAAACCACCCTGCTCATTGTTGTTCCCTGGAACCCATTAAAACGAGAGAAGTTAAGTGATCAAAATACTTGCAAAGTTTCTTGAAAAGTATAATACTTATCAGTTATGTATCATGCATATTAGTGGAATCGAACGTTTGTTTAAAAAGTCATAGATAAAAATTAAATCAAGTTTGCAATTGGAAAAAGTAAATTTTCCTCTGACTTAATAGGAATGAGCTAATAATGTAGAGGTAAGAAGAACTGAATAGTTTAAAATAAATAAATTAGGCTCGCATAATTTTGGATAGAATTATGGTATAAAGTGAGTGTTTGACAACCCTGTTAGTTAAATGATATTGTCCATCTACTATTAATGAAAATTGAAATGAAAGACATGTTGGAAAAAAATTGTAAGAATGAACCAATGAATCGATGCCTTTTTTCTTCTTTTTTTAAATTTTCAAACTTATCACTGAAAGCACTTTAGTTTTATGCACTGTTCTATGGAACTGAAAACTTAATTGATACTTTGGTCTTGTTGAAGACCTTAACCTTTGGTTTGCTAGTGCTCTGAGGTATTGTTGCATTTTTATCAATGATTCATTTCCTGATATTGTCAATAATTGCGGTCCTTTTCATTGGTGATTATTTTGAGATGATTCAAATACAGCCTGCATACAATCATGAACCCATTACCTACTCTCATAGGTAGGTAAGTACAAATAAAGTTTTACTTTCGGAAATTACATATACATCATATACTATGCAGCCTAAAATATACAAATTTTGGATGTCTGGGGGGGGGGAGGCACCCCCAAAAATTGGGGGCTCCTGGGGAGACAAATTCATGCATTTTGAACTTATGCAATTTCAGAGATTTTGAACAGTTCACAGAATGGAGATATTGCATGTGTGAGGAATTCGCGATTTGACTGTTGCTTCTTATGTAAAAGTTCGCGAGAAACACGATGGTGCCACTGGTTTTCTCTGAAATCAACTCCCAAGCTCAAAAAAAGCTCTCAAGTTGAGGCCAAAATGGAGGGAATATCCCACGCTATCCTGAGAGTCCACCTCTACATCAAGACAAACTCTCCATGCAAAGATAGGGAGCAAATACATTAGCAGGGTTGCCGTGTTTTCAGTTTTGGAGTCCCCAAACAAAGTGGCAACCCTGCTAATATATTTGCTCCCTATCTTTGCATGGAGAGTTTGTCTTGATGTAGACGTGGACTCTTAGGGTAGGGTGGGATATCCCCTCCATTTTGGCCTCAACTTGTTTTTGAGCTTGGGAGTTGATTTCAGAGAAAACCAGCGGTACCATCGTGTTTCTTGCGCACTTTTACATCAGAATCAATGGTCAAATCGCAAATTCCTCACACATGCAATATCTCCATTGCAGATGGATTGTTTACTTATCAAAGTCTGCACTAAGAATATGATATACAATCTATGTATAGCATTGGTACCCCTCGTCCTAGCCCACACCCTCAAAGTTCGTGTGTAAAAACTAGTAGGGGGGGGGGGGGTATTCTCAAATGCAAAGCCTTTGGCAGCTCCTGTTACATTATCGCCTGCTCTGCTGGTTCTGACTTTTACAACACCTTAATTTCTTAACTGCCTTAAAAAAAAGGTGTTGCAATAACATCAGTAAAAAATAAATATGCTAACAACCTGGGGTCAAAATGGGAAGAAGAGCGCTCTGAACTCAAAACCGTGTTTTTAAATATTTTCCGCCCTTGGGACCACTGCTTTTTTTCTCCACTATCATAACAAAGGAAGGAGTGATTGCTCCTTCGTCTAGTTCTCCTGGGTGTACCAACACTTTGAGTGGAACTGGGTGAGAATAGGGAGAAGTTTTAATCTTGAGACATCTTCTAAGAGAATTTTACATTGTAAAAGAAGTAGTGAATAACGACGGCATTGCAGTATTGGCAGCAAAGGTGGGACTTCACATTCCTGAGACTGAGTTCAAGCGCAGTGGTCTGAGTGCTTAAAATAGCTCATAGGTGGACACAGAGCAAAAGCAGCGAATACTAATTCTTATCAATTAACATCTGGTCATTGATCAAGATTAAAGGTCTATTAAAAGATCAGAGGTGTCAATGCAAAGATAATCACCTTGACTTACGTTCTGACTCACTTTAATGTGCGACCACAAGATTTGAAGTGAGTAAGCTATACCCCTGCCAGTCCTTTTTCCATGTAAATGGTATCGATTTATTGACAAGCTCATGAGGAAAATGAAAGAGGATCTATGGTGATCAAGCATGTTATCTAGTGCTTAAAGGACCTAAATAATGGGTAATTTGCAACTACTGATGAGGAATGCAACACCTTGTAAAATCTTTTGGAAGTAGCATTTTTAAGCATAAAAAAATACAAAATAAAAAAATCAGGAGAGACATTAAATGCTTAAATTAAATTTTAAAAAATTATGCTAGAGAAGCAAAAAATTATTATCCCCTCCCCCCCCATTTTTTCCTCATTTCCCAGCCTTCATAGTTTTGAGATTGCAGGTACTGTCAGCCTTTGACCTCTTTTTTCTAAAATCTACATACACTGCTGAATCTCTCATACTCTAAATACATTTTTCAAGGTTACCTACATTGATGATTTCCAAATATTACAGAGGCGAAACATAGAATAAGAGGCATGATGAGTCTTGTAAAGATAACTTTTCACTTGAAGAAGGAAAGCCCCTTCAAATTCAGTGTTAAAAAGGAGGAGGGCCTCAATAATTTTCCAGTATTTCCCACAAGTGATTTTCATACGCGAGGTCAAAGTGTCTTCACTACTCACTAGCCAGATGCCCGGAAATGTCATTACCTCATTGGACTTGATGCGAATTTCGTTTCTTCAAAGATGGCAGATGTCCGACACAATTTTCCTGGGACTCAATTTGCTTCATTCACTACCTGTGAAGCCTTTATTTTGCATGGGGTACGTGGCTTGGACACGAACGAGTTGATGGAGAAGATTTTGGAGTGCCAATCGTTTTAGCTGACAATGAGTCTTAGGGTGAAATGGAGGAAGGGGCATTACTGCTTGCTAATAGAGGTAAAACTTGAGAAAATATCCATAAATTCTCTAAAATTGACCAAAATGCCTCTCTGAAACTTACCAAATCCTTCGATTCCTCAGTTCCTCAAACGACGAGAGCAGAGTTTGTCTCCTCAAAATCTGAAATTTTTTGAGCCCTGAAAAGTACCTTGGACTCCCACTTAACTTGCTACCTCGAAAACTTATCTGATACTGATACTGCTGACTGGTCAGTGCGACGCTGAAGCTTCGCAAAAACGCAAAAACTCGGGGGGGAGGGGGGTTGACTGTCAATCTAGTGCAGTGACACCTTCGTGCGACAGACTTTGCTCACGCTGGAAGCGTTGAAATCTTTCAAAAATGAAAATACTATGNGAGAGGAGATGGTGCGGTGCATCAGGCTGAAAGTAACAATAAGTGCTCTGCTGTGCTAAGGAAAAACGCCGTAAGAACATTCGAGCGTTGCCACATTTCCTCCAATATGATGTTTATTTTTGAGGACAGTTATCAATATTTCCTCTTAAAATTTTCAGATGATATAGATCTAATTACAAAGAACATTCCCTGAAAAATTGGACGGAAAATTTTCACAAGTTTTTCTGAAAATTCGTGTTCGATCAACGGAAATTTGGCGACTGACGAAGGTTCATACGGCGTTTTTCCTTGGCACGTGCTAAGGAAAAACGCTGTATGAGCCTTCAGACAGTGCCAAATTTCCTTGGACAAATCGCAAAATTCCGGGAAAATGTGCAAATATTTTTCCTCGAGTTTTTCGGAGAGTTGGATTCGTAATTTGATCTAAGTGTCTGAAAATTTCAAGGTAAAATATGCATAACTTTCCTAAAAAATACATGCTTTGTCCGTGGAAATTTTGGCACCTCTCGAATGTTCATACGGCGTTCTTCCTTAGCATGGCAGTGTGGAAAGCTAAATTTCTCGCTGGGTCATCGTCCAAGTCAGGTACGCAGCATAACGTCATCCGAGCTGCAATTGCAACCGAGGCGGTTTATGTTTTCCAAACATCTCAGCTTATAATTACGCGAATCTGTGCGTCCGCATTTGACGCTTAGAACATCGCGAGAATACCGGAAGCTCGACGGGTCAGCGCTCTTTTCCGCCTCATCTACCGTGCCCGCCACGGCACAAGTCCAGCCGCCGCACCGCGTTGCCAATTTTTTGTGGGGTCCGGGCCCACTTATAAGTACAAAATTTGCAAGTAAAATTCTCCAAAGGCGCTAGTCTCTGTCTTTTTGAGTAAGGTATGTACTAATCCTGATCGATCAAAGCCCCCCCCCCCATTTGTTCGCTTTCATCTGACCCTTCCTAAAAGTTGCGTTTGCAAGCTGAGCTTTTTCCCTAACCAATTTTTGAATAAAGAAAAAATTAAAAAAAATAAACTCGATAAAAACCATCAAAAGAACGTGCCAGCGGGGGAGGTGTGCATACGACGCATTTACTCGTATTTAACACATTTGTTGGGAAAGCCCTGTCAACACTACTAGCAAAAGTTCACGAAACTTTGCGCGAAGGTTAAGTTCCGTAAACCTATCTCTGTGTGGACAAGGCCTTCCATTCATTAGAAATGAACGAAAAAATTGTGAAAGAACAAACATAAATGTGGTTCAATGATTTCAACTTCCACCGCCGCGCCGCGCAGACCGCACCGTGTTGGACGCAATGCGTGAAGTATTCACGCAGTCTTGTAGGCGCTATGCGTTTCACGCTGACCGCACTATGTTTGGCGCAATGCGTGAAGTATTCATGCATTCTTGTAGGCGCTATCCGCTTCACGCTGACCGCAATGACCGCACTGTGTTTGATGAAATGCGTGAAGTATTCGTGCAGTCTTGTAGGCGCTTGTCTTGCAGTCTTGTCCGATCGCCGCGCCGAGGGCTTCTCCTTTTCATCTCAAGTCCTCATTATCATTTCTCTCTAAGTCGCGCTACTACTACTACTACGTTCCAGGCCAAATTGCGTGTTTGGTCTCTCTCTTAACTCGACTTATTGAAGTTGCTGTCTCTTGTATCACTAAGAGACGACAAAATTAGAAATTAATATACTGTCAGGAAATGAGAGATTTTGTCGCCTTTTCTCGTTTGTAATTTTGTTTTTATACTTAAATCCGATTTTATTTATACCTAAACTTTTTTTTTTTTTGAGTTTTGTGGCTTCTATTCCTTACCTACACTTTAAAAAATTGCAAATTTCTGCCGCCCCTCAGATTTGCCGCCATGAGCCGCGGCCCATGTGGCCACCCTTCTAATTCGGCCCTGTGCTTAAATGCTAATTTTCTTTTTTTCTTCCTCTTTTCTACTGTTCAATTTTCAGATTGCAGTTGTTTGCAGCCTTTTACCGGTTTCAGCTCAGGCTCCTCGCCTTCCCTTTGCTGTTGACGAACTTTTGAGCTGATGGCACAAATTGACAGTGAAACTCCCAAACCATGTATCTTGTCTGCAATTTTTTCAAAGTTTCCATTTCTGTTTTATTTTTTAAAAGAAGGAATAGTCATTATCATTCCTTAAAGTTATCACAGAATATTCTCTGTAGGTACAGAGCAAAAAATCACCGCAGTTCGTAAGAATTGCTGTTGAGTAGTTTTCAATTTAAAAAATAGAGTAGGACAGGAATTCTGCGGTGTCGCAAACCTGATTTAGGAGTTTCAACATCCATATACAGTACTGACTGCATTCTGATTGAGGGTGTATGCACAGTTGCACAATAACATTTTTCGTAGGAAAACTGTACTACAGTTTATCTTGAAGTTTTCTTCTCTTATTTAAGGACAGTCACAATGAATTTCAAAGAGATATTTTGGTCAGTTTTCTTTTAAAATTAAGTGAATTATAGTCTAAGATTTTGAAATTCTGTAATGGAGATACATGTTTTTCAACTTTAGCCATCAAGATGTTAAATGCTGGCTAAGGGAACTGGAAAAAATGCAAGGCTTGCTTTAGACTGTTCCTCAATTACGTAGGTATCTTTGGGGGGGGGGGGGGGGGGGGGTAGTTCAAAAATAATGCATGACGTGTTGGCTGACTTTTGGACCCTGATTCCCTTCTTGGAGGCCACCCATATGACAACCCCTCACCCCCATTGGAATTACATACGACTGGCCTGATCATCTCTCCCTTCCAATTTCTCATGTGTCCATATTCATTAAGTCGTCAAAGCTGTTTTTTTCTGGATGTGCAAACTGTTCCACAAGATGATGCAAAAAAGGGTGAAATAATGCCCAAAACGCACATCGCCTTACTGTATGTTCCAGTTTATCGGATGTAGAAAGCAAGTAAACTATGTAATAGTGCACCCCCATCAAGTTGCTTACAGATTTTCAGCTTGTGAATCAAGAAGTGTCTTCATATTGACAGTGAAACTCCTAAACCATGTATCTCCGTTTGCAATGTTGCTGACTTCCTTCCGCAAGAATAGCCATCGAGTGGTTTTCCATTGAAAAAATAAAATACTTATGATAAGAAATCTGCACCATCACAAACCTAGATACGTGGTCTGGTAGTTTCACCATTGATATATGGTTTCAGAACAAACAACGTCAATATTGTCCTCGACAATTGAAATGATGTATTGAGCTGTTAGGATCGGCAAGAATTGTACATCTCCATTTGCTAAGTAGTTCGCTACATATAGTTGATGTCATATAGTTTGTCCATTTGCTAAAGAGCTTTAGCATTTGAAGCTGTCACAACTTTTCAGCAAGAAACAGATCGCTTACTTGCGATTAGATTGAGAGCTCCTTCTGGAATTATGATGAAGAAAGGAAACGCAAGCAAGCGAGATCCTGAAGATGCATTGATATGATTCTCTGAAGAAATTAGGGTTGTCGATACTTAACTGATACTGCGAAAGTATCAATACTTTTGATCGTTACTTGACATCAATACTCAACAATATCGATACCATGTGGTGTCAATCCTCAGACCCCACTATTGATGATATCGATGCTTAATCTAATTTGGCCATGAGGAAGGCCTCTTATTCTTTAATAACAACTTCTCTCTCTTCTGTTTCACCTTCACTATGTGCTGTGACAAACGACAGAGTAATCAAGTTTCTCAGGATTATTATTTTTGTTAAAAATGTTAAATGCTCGGTTCAATGACAGTAGTATAGGGCCTATAATGGTTAACTAACCACGCGAAAAAGGGCGGGTTCGAGAGAAGCATAAATCTGGCAGAAGTAAACTGCCAACAGACATAAACACACTCCGAATTACAGCACAATTTAGAGATAGTATCGATACTTCAGCTCAATGCTCGATACCAGTAATAATGCTTAGAGTCGATACCGAGTATCGACATTCCTAGACAAAATATTGAATATAAAATGTACATGGTATGGTATGTAAGTACTAAACCTACCCAATATGCATGACTATTCCTTGGAAAATAAGAGGCAAAAGAAGCAACAGGTAGGTTATAGTGTCCAAGAACTTCTACAGGAGATATGTTTGACATTAGAGCCTTAGAGTCGATAAATTAGTGAAATGGCACTCCTCAATTGAGAGTAAATTCGAATTTCCATTGAATTGCATCAGCACATTAGGATTCCTTGATGGACACATGCCTTAGGTGAGGCTTGTATTTTAGGTGCCTTGGGAATGCAAAGAGGCACAATATTTGTGAGAGGTGAGGATTTAGAATATTTAGTTACAAACCTTCTTAACTATGTTGAAATAGTTCCACAAAATTAAATTGTCACTGAAAGAAGATAAGGATCATTGAGAGAACTTTCACTATCACCAGGGGGTAATGCCTTGCCTTCACCATCACTCGCACTTCGAATCGCACGCTCGGACCTCGGACATGTTCAGACTTGTTCAATGGTTTGTTTACATTCATAAACCATGTGTGCGCTTTTATTAGTGCAAAAATAGAAAGCGTCAAAGCAATTGTTTTTGAATGTACGGCAAAAGCTGAAGCTTGAAAAATTTCCTGTGCTATTTTAACCTTTTAATAGAAATTTTATCTATCATGATTCTTCTTAGTGATGAGCTTTTCAATATTTTTGAACTTTTGAGTCCCTCTTGAGTGTGGAGATATTTTGTTCTAAGCAGTTGCCTTACTGAAGAATTTTCCCGCTTAAGTTTAAAATTGCGCTCGAAAGATGAGTTGGAAAGTTTATTTTTTAAAAAAGAAAATTACATCGTTCGAGAGAGTTGGCAAAAAAAAAGAAAAGAAAAAAACTTCCTAATTTTGTTTGTATGAGAGTGTTTGCCAGTGTTCCACCATTTAAAGCACGATACGCATATTATGATTGCAACAATCAATACATCTCCATGCACGCACATGCGTTTGAGAACATTCGTAAAATGGCGAGCAATAGGTATTATTATTTTGAAGGAAAGAACACACATTGGATCTGGAACTAATGTTTTTAAAGCACTCTTGTTAAAACATTCGTCCTGAACATCGTGAATTGGTTTAAAGACAGATGACAGCAATTTTGTAAGTTCACAAGAGACGAATTTGACGCCCCTGATCAACTGCCTCGGTAGCGCAGTAGGCAGCGCGTAAGTCTCATAATCTTAAGGTCGTGAGTTCGATCCTCACCCGGGGCAAATTTTTAAGGGATTATTAAGCGGTTCGTAGATCAATCGGTGATCAGGAAGGATATGAACTTACTCTACTCATCCGTATCTTTTGCGCTAATTCATTTAAGTTAGCCCCCGTGAAATTTAAAGAACAACCCATATGGGTGCTGGATTCGTCGCTGAAATAAAAGAAAATGAGAGTAAAAATATAAAAATACTTTCAGATGCACATACATTTACCATGCAAACATAATTTTCGAATTTCCATGCCCCCCACAACCCCCCCCCCAATCCATGGGCGGAACCAGGAACTTTTCGAGCAGATATTCAGATATTGCATCAGGGGGCGTCTGGGGGCCATCAAAAACACTCAACTAAGGATGGTCTACGTGCGTCGTGGGGGTTTCGAAGAGGGGGGGGGGTAGAAAATTTTGACAAACTGCCTCTTCTCAGGGGCAATTTTGGGCTGTTCTCTCGAAAAATTGGGCTAAGATGAAAGATGATGCGTAACTTGATCTCTAGTTTACCTACCTATACTTAATACTTAACGCACATATTTTAGTTTTTAAAAAATAAAAATAAATAAATAAGTGTGATTTTAAAAAGATCACTTATCTTGTATAATGTGGTACCTACGAATTGAATTTTTTAATAACATTTCAAGTGATAGTATATATTTAGTCACGAGAAACAAAATACTTACGTATTACCTGCCTTAAAATATTTTTCGATGAAAAAAGTGAGGAATTTAATGAATGATCAGCACTTGTCAAGTCTAAAATATAATGCTGGTATTATGTATTATTCTCCGACCCAAAACTCGAAATTAACAGCACGCTCAAGCGTACAATATTGCTATGTTGTGCTGTGCTACAAGCGATGAGAGGGTACAATCTGATGTGAGCCTTAAAGTGCTTTAGGAAACGTGTAGACCGCGGCTCATCCCAATGCGTGCTTCGTGTGTAAAGTCATGTATAGTTGAGTGCGGAATGACCACGTATTGGTAGAGGCTTTGTCTGGCCTTAAATGACGCGAATTTCTCACCTTCTCCCAACGACTCCGTGGCGCAACGGTAGCGCGTCTGACTCCAGATCAGAAGGTTGCGTGTTCAAATCACGTCGGGGTCACGTACTTTTTATTTTTCGTATAAATTTTAAATTACAAAATTTTAACTTTAGTACATGTTGGCATTCATAATTTTCAAAATTTTCAGATCATTGAAAAGATATTAATGAATTATTGAATTTCTAAGTATTGGGCTTTCTTGGCTTATCTCCTCGGTATATCTGAAACGCAACGCTCCATGGGGATTTGATAATAATACTTTTTTCCCCTTAATATGTCCAATTTGAGTTCTTTTCGGCTGATGACACATAATTACCGGCTGAAATAATTCATTGTAGATATTACAGCGGAAAATGATGCAACTCTACAGTTGAACACGAGCTTACGAACGTGAGTTTAGCGGCCTGGATTTCATTATGCCCTCCCCACCTCTCTTCACATGCTTGGGATATACTGTGCGTCATGCAAAAATGTCTTTTTTTTTCCTTCAAAAAATCAATAAGACAGAGGTGACAGGCTGTCACAGCACTGACAGCAAACAACTATTGGGTGGGGCTCATGCTCTTGTGATAGAAGTTTTGTATCATACGAAATTGAAGGCGTATTATGGTTGCGAAACATGACGAAGAGGAAGAAACTTGATTCGTCAAGGAAGCCTTAATCCCCGATTATACAAAGAGAAAAAATTGTTAATTCTTTTACACCTCCCATTTACTTTTCTCTTTGTAAAAAAAATATGTAAGAATTGTTTTCTTTGGTATTCTGTTCTTTCTTCTTACTTTCGTATTATGATAATTATGTTCTTTAACCCTTGGATGCCAAAGACTTCTTTCATATGCAAAGTACCAAGTCATGGCAAATTGACCCGTATTTAAAAACCTTGATTTTGATTGTTTTCGGAGTATTATCTTTGTTATGTCTATGTTTCTGAAGGCAAGGAATACTTGTTTTGAAATTTTCACTACACACCGGCGCTTGCTTACCTCTCCCCCTCGGTATGTTCCTTATTTTTAAAAATAAAACTTTCAAGTTGGTCAAACCTTCAAAAGTTTTTATGCGGTTTGAAAACATATCGACGGCGTAAGTCGGCAATCACATAACTCGGTTTGCGACGTCGCAGACTCCCTGTCATACTTTATTTTTTAAACGGAAAACTGCCCAACGGCAATTCTTTAAAATTGTCGTGATTTTTCTTCTCTGTGCGAAGAAAATTCTGCAAAAACTTCAAGGAATGATGTCAATTTGTTCTCCTTAAAAAAAATAACATAGAGGCGAAGATTTTCAGACACCGCAAACGAGCTATATGTGATTGCCGACATACACGCTCACACTACACCGTCGATATGTTTTTTGGGAAAAAATTCACTCCGCTGCCCATGGTTGAAATGCGTGTTTTGGGTTGTTCAAAGAGTCTATACCCTCAAAAAATGCCGAGTTGCGGCTTAAAAGAACAAAAGTTGGGTGCATTTTTACGTATCTGTGATATGTACATTTAAACAACTTTTGCCAACCTTGCGCTCTTCCAGTCCTCTCACCCCTTGGACGGCCGGTAAAATATATTGTAAATTATTTTTTCTTTTTGCACACCACATAGAAACTTCTGAAGGGTTGACCAAATTGAAATTTGCAATTTTCAAAAATAAGGGACACCCTATCCCCAACACCCCATCCACTATGTGTGACTACCGTAGAGGACGAAATCGGTTCAATTTTATCAGGCTCGGGATTTCTTGGAGTAGTCGTCCCCCCCCCCCCAAAAAAAAAAAAAAAAAAAAAAAAAAAAAAACTTCCTGATACCAACGACACAACTCGGGCGATACCAATTTCTAGACGTGGGCCCTTTAGGCAGGCCCGGACTTAGGGCGTGTGCAGGGCGTGCGGCGCACACGGGCGCCAGCCTTTGGGGCGCCACGAAAGAAGAAGAGAGGGAAAAAAGGGGGAAAAGGAAAAGGAAAAAAAGGGAAGGAAGGACAAGGGGAAAAAAGAAAAGGAAACAAGGTTGGGCAGTGAAAGCAAGGAAGAAGGGGGGAAATGGAAGGAAAAAGGAGGCAAGAAAAGTGAAAAGAGAGTCCGCGAGATAGGGGGGCGGCACAAAAACCATAGACAAAATATAAAGAGAATTGCCGTCTAAAGGTAAATTTTCAGGACAAAAACTCCACCTGGTCCATAGACGGTTAGGCGCCCCTTGACCCTAAATTTGCGGCTGTACAGAAATACAAGAGTGGGCATGTAGTAAGGGGGCGCCATAAATCCATCGAACAGGAGCCGACATAGCATTTTAGGCCACGTCCGCCATCTTGGATTTGAGAATTTTGAAACACAGTAAAAATTCGAGTTTCCGGTCGAAAAATACCCTCAGACACCGAGTTTCAAAAAAATCCATCGAACAGGAGCCGACATAGCATTTTAGGCCACGTCCGCCATCTTGGATTTGAGAATTTTCAAAAATCGACTAAAAATTCGAGTTTCCCGTCGAAAAGTACCCCTGCTACCGCGGTTCACAAAGCTCTATAACGAACAGAAACCGAGATAGAATTTTAGGCCACGTCCAACAACTTGGAGTTGAGAATTTTAAAAAATTGACTAAATATTCGAGTTTCCCGTTGAAAAACACCCGATAATACCGCGTTTCACAAGACTCGAACAAACAGAAACCGAGATAGCATTTTAGCCCACGTCCGCCATCTTGAATTTGAGAATTTTAAAAAATGGACTAAAAATTCGAGTTTCCCGTCGAAAAATACCTCCTGACACCGAATTTCTGAAAAATCCATCGATCAGGGCCGAGATAGCATTTTAAGCCATTTCGGATTATCGAATTTTGAATTTTTTGAATTTTGACAGATTTTGATTTAAAACCCGTGATCCCCAAAATCGAAGTTCAGATTCGTATTCCTCGTAAAAAATCGATGCGATTTCATGTATTATACCCTGACACCGAATTTCAGGAACATCCATCGAACAGGAGCCGAGATGGCATTTTAAGCCACGTCAGTCATTTCAGATTTTCGAATTTGGACAATTTGACTTAAAACGCGTGATACCCAAAATCGAAGTTCAGATTCGGATTCCTCGTTGAAAATTGATACAATTTCATGTATCATACTCGAGCATAGCGTGAAGGAAAGAGACGTAACGTAGGCATACTGATTCGAGCATATGAATGCAACGTGGCAACATGGGTGGTGCTCAGTGGGTCAGCGGAGGAGGAAGAATAAGAATTTATCGTGAGGAATTCTTCGCGACGAAACCGAACGCTTAGGCGCTTAATAAGTGGCGCCTCCCCGTTCGGTTTCACTCGGGCGACAGGCGGCGGCGTAGTTCAAAGGGGAAGTACGACAGAATCTATACGCGTCGTTAAACCTTTTTCTCTCACGCTACTTTAACATAAGATACATGATATCTCATCAATTTTTCACGAGGAATCCGAATCTGAGCTTAGAATTTGGATATTACGCGTTTTAATCTATTTCAAATTGTAGGAGAAATTACAGAATTGTCCTTGAAAATTGATCACACATTAGTGTTTTTTACGTCATTAAACCTCTTTCCTTCACGCTATTCTAAAATTTGATGCACGTAATCGCATCAGTTTTTCACGAGGAATCCAAATCTGAGCTTTGATTTTGGATATTACGCGTTTTAATCCATATAAAATCGTAGGAGAAATTACAGAATTGTCCTTGAAAATTGATCACACATTAGTGATTTTTTTACCCCGTTTTTCTTCTACGTTCACGTAATGAAATTAGATCAACAGTTGACTAATCGACTAGTCTAGCCTAACCCCCCAGAATCGGTCTAAAGGGCGAACAATTTTATCAGATAAGATGTGCGATCCTATAGTTTTCGGGCAATTGCGGTTTGATGGCAAGCTGCGATGAGGAGAAACGGAAGATATGCGAAACTCGGGCGGATATTAAGTGAGAAACCAGGTAGGTAGGGGAAAGGCTTTCTTCCCGAAAAGTTAGTGCTCGGGCCAACTTACATGGTCACTGGAGCATTGTATAGCAGGTTGTGGGAAACTACTTTTTTTGCAGCAACAACCAATTGGATCGCATTTTGCAAAAAGGAACTAAGAGCATTTCAATGTTGCTGGGATTGTGCAACTTAGGTACATTCTTTGCAAAAAGTAAACTTTGCGACGGTAATTTTCGTCTTGAATTCATAGTCTGTTGGGAGTAGAGGTGAAACTAGTTTAGATGATCGTTTATGTTTGCAAGGTTAGCGACATTGGAATGCTCTTGTTAGGGTGCTTTAAAAGACCTCCATATGTTTATTTATTTTCAAAATGACTGTTGATCTGGAGAGAGAATACTATTTATTGAGCAAACTTAACCTTGAATTTTCTCAGATTTCAACAATAAAAGACATCTTGACGCGCGTTGATAACAGCGCAGAGATAAAAGTGGATCCCATTTAGCAAAAAGGAACCAGCGCGATTACAGAGTTGTATACATGTTGATTCTTCATAATTATCTAAAAAATTTCTCAGAATAGCAAATTGTTTTACTTTCCACAAGAAACTTGCTGAATTTAAAAGAAAATAATTGTGTAAAGAATACTGTACATATATTGAGTATTTTTAAAAGGAAAGAAGAAGTTGCACAATTTTGAAAATACTGTAATCGCGCTGGTTCCTTTTTGGTAAATGTGATCCAACTATTCAATGGAGCTTGATGGATGTCCGTGTTTCATCTGCAAGATTGAAGACGCGATGGCGTAAAGTAGCGTAATGCTTCCCTCAATGCTGCCAATTAAAGTTGCTCAGATTCGGGGAAAAGATCAACAAACGAGGCCGGATTACGTCTTCCCTATATTCGGCTTTGTTGCTCTCGTAGCCTTGAAACACCACTACAAATAATAAAATGGAAATAAACATAATATGAGTACGAAAATGGAGCAAGAAGGATACGTGTCGATGACGGCGCAGAGATACAACTATTCGTGCTTGATGGATGTCCGTGTTGCGTCTGCAAAATTGAAGGCGCGATGACGCGAGGAGTGAACGCGCAATGCTCCGCTCTAAGCTGCCAATGAAGTGTCGCTCAGATCCGGATAAGTCAATGAACGAGAACGGAATGCGTCTCTTCTCTTTCTCTGGCTGACAATGAGCCTACACTCGAATTTTCCTTTTTTATCACTCTTAGGCCTGATTCTTTTTTTTTTACGATACATTTGTAGGTTCAAAGCTTGTATGTACGTACTGGCTTCATAAAACCCGTGGAGTGTTGATTAGCGAGCTTCGGTTCAATTTGACCCGGCCTGGGCAGATGAGGGTTAAAAACATTTTGCGGTTTATGATTGATTTTATCACGTTTAAAATATAATGCAGAGATGAATATAAATATTGGGTGCTCGGTATAAAGTTGTTAATTGCCCCTGTAAAAAAAATTATCCTGAAGGAAGAATGCCCGACTTCTGACTTACCTTATCAAAGTATTCTTAGAACTTTGGGTTTAGTAATTTATTTTCCACTTCATTATAAGTATACAGAAAGGATTGGTACATTCTGAATATACTGGGAATTCCATAAGAGAGCCGACTCAAGATTGTCAAGGTGTTTACTTCTCCTGAATTCCGCTTTAGTTTTACGGTTGCTCCTAGATCTAAGAACCGTAAAACTAAAGGAGGCTCTCGTAAACTAAACTTGGTAAAAAAACTAACGAATGATCTGGCTCTCGCTGTACGTCTTTTTTCACGTTGGCAGTCATGAATTTTCTTTTTCGTCATCTCCGACTTTTATCCACCGCCATACATTCGTATTCATGACAGAAATATAGCGCCTTTAGATTTAAATCTAATTGCTAACGAACCACCCTAGTTTTCAAAACCACGAAACTTTCTTTTAGAGTGAAAATACTGGCTCCAAAATCAGGAATGAAAATAGGACTGTAAGTGAATGAACGTATACATATTATGAAGTAGGCATGGATAAAGTTTGCTCAGCGTCAAACGTGATATTTGATATGAAGTGTCACCAGTATAAGTGCAACTCTGGGGCGAGTAGCTTAGAGAACAGGGCGCACAAATGTAGTTTTTGCTATTTCGAGAAACACGTGTTTGAAGTTTCGAAATTACATGGATCCTTATGGCGGAAGGAGAGTTCCAACTGACTTTTTGATGCTTAAAAATTGGAATTTTGGAGCGATAATTTTTCACAGAGTATGCATTAAGACTCGTTTTACTTGAAATCATTAATATCTCAAATTTGTCAAAAACTGCACTAATGCGCCTTGTCCTCCATGCCCCTTAATTGATAGACAGGCGAGCCTTTATAAATGAGCGTATTGGAAAAGTCAAAATTTATTACTTGCACTTTTATTTTGTTTCAACTTTTAATAATAACAAAAATGTACAAAAATCTAACCGTTCGCCATACAATATTCATCACCGGAGGCGAAGATCAGAGGATACCTTCTGTTTAATACATTGGCTCAAATGGTGCAGAAATTATTCTTTCAAATCGATCGAAATTACAGGATATCTGATATTTCGGATTGAAAGCGTGCTCAAAGTTGGTCTTGAGCACTCCGTTATTTACAAATTGACAATATACAAAATAAATTAATATATATCTGATTTAAATAATTAATGACATTTCTATGTACAAATTCACAGGGATTATATGGATTATATGGGGCTCAAGTATCGGGTATTCATTTAATTGGTCTTATTTAATTATTTGCATATACACTCTCATTAAATTAGTGTTTTAACAATGAACTGGGAACATGTTGGCCAACTGCAGGGATATTGAATTCGCCGCATATTACAAAAGGGTTTAAATGTTGGGTACAGATTAAAAACCTGCGTATTAAAAATTATATTTCAATTTCTTTTTTTGAACATCTATATTTTCTCAAAAGGAAGTGCACTTCAAAACTATTTGAAATTATTTTTTCTAAAGGTGGATTTGAAACATTCTTATTGTTTCTGGAAGAAAGGGGAGGTCTGGCAACTCCCACCCTTAGGACGCCAACCAAAGTTCATCGCAGGGCGCTAAAAATATAAATCGGGCCTCATACTCCTGCAGATCTTTCTTTTTTTGCTGATATTTAAAATTCAAGCATTGGAACACGATTCTGCGCTGGAAAAAAAGTCTCCTGGATCTATAGAGTCCAGACTCTCGAAAAATTTGACACGAAAAAGTATAGATTTTCGCTTGAATCGACAGAAGATCTGCTTATAAATTAACTGGCTTGGCTCTCAATTCGGGCAAGAATCTGATTGAATCGAGGGTATTTTTTCTTGTCAAATGTTTTATGAATCAGCAGGCTGATTGTTGAAATTGATAGACAAAGCGATAGGCCAAGAGGACACCGGGAGTATGAAGCGATCCTATTGGTTGAAATGGGTAGCTGTTAATGGCAATATGGGAGAAAATGATGCTGACTAACTATAGGGTTTCTCGTGGGTTGCTATTATAATAGTAAGTCTGTTACCTACTGCCTTTGTCCATAGCAACCACTCGCTTCCACCAATAGGCTCCCTCCATATATTTATTGTCTTCTTTGTCTATCACTTCGTCCACCAATTTCAACTATAAGCCCGCTGGACTCTGGATCCGAGAGAGTTCCTTTCCCAGTGTGTGACCAGCACTACCGAATCATTTCTCTATCGTCATGATTCTTGGCAGCGCTACAGGTTGGTGTGCGTAGGTGCAGTGGTGAGCTGGGGCCAGGCATCGATGACGAATGGGCTCCTCTGGGGCGGAGGGGCGGGGGGCGAGAGTTGCTCCCGGTAGGCCTCCTCCTCCTTGACCTGGGCCATGCGAGCGTGATCGTAGTCCACGAAGAGGTTGCACCGCTCGTTGGCGTCGACGAGGGGGTGGTGGTACTCCGAGTGGATGATCGGCAGGGGGATGTACTCGTGCTGGTAGTGGTGGAGGGGGTACTGGTCGGGGGGCGGCGGCGGCGGCGGGAAGGGGTGCCAGCCGGAGTAGTTGGAGACGGGCGAGGGGCACGTCATGGGGGACTGCGACGTCGTGATGATGGCAAGCGGGGGTGGTGGCGAGATGGAGGAGCTGAAGAGCGGGGGCGGGCTTTGGGCCCCCCAGCTGAAGCTAGCCACCGAGCAGAGACCTGCTGGGGAGGTCGATTCCGATGGCAGGTCGCATGGGTATCCGCCTGAAATCAAATGGTATACAATTTTAAGGCCTGGTGTAATCGCAGAGCCGAGGGAAAGACATGTATATCGTATCGATGACCAAAGTGTGAGCTGTGAGATCATCATGGACTGCATTTTGCAATTTGGAACTAAAAATTCTGGCTCATCTGAAAAAAACGCTCATGTGCGCAGGAAACTAATGGCACATACGTTGTTTTCAAACCGGGCCAGAATTTATAGTTTCAAATTGCAAAATGCAGTCCATATATCTCTGTTTGCGATCTTGCAAACTTTCTATCATACCTCATTTTTTTATTGACAAACTACTAAGCATGATGTTTTGAAAACTTCCTTGATTTTTCTTCTCTGTTAGCAAAATATTCTGTATGAATTTCAAGGTATAATGTTAACTTGTTACTCTCCGGGAATATGAGCCAGAGCTGGACATTTGGAAACACCACAATGGAGGCACGTGTTTCAGTTTTTAGTCATCGATACTTATGTTGCGACGTCTAAAAATCACTGCAAATTGGCAAAACTGTTTTCCCTCTATTTAACTGCATCATAAATAATCAATCTCGGTAAGGCAGCGCTGTTTATCCTAAAATCGATTGGTATCAATTATTGTCCATACATTAAAATGACCAGAGTCCATTGTTTCGAACTTTCAAGATTAGCAAATGACAGTGCATGTCACGGAATGAATAAGCCCCTTAGTCCCCTCCGGACGAGTTAGCCCCATTTTTTCATTCAGAGCGCTTACTTTTGTTCGCTTCTGTTAAAAGCAGCATCAAACCGCCGCTTTTATGCTTTAAAAACAGATAGGAAGTAAACGAATATACAAAGTTTGGCTGTGAAAACCACGCAAAGGAATCTATACTCATGCGATTCTTACCAATTGATTGTGAGGATTGGGAACTTGGTATGGACCTTGGAGGATAAGGTGAATGCCTGTGATGTCTACTACTCGATATACCTCGGTCATAACTTGAATGGACAGAACTTTGAACGGACGGCACCAGCCACGAACTCGCTGTAACTGAAAATTAACAACAAGGAATTAACAACGGAAAAGCATCTTTTTTCATAATGAATCTTTTGTAACAAAAACATGAACTTCACACGATGAAGAGTCCTATAAAATTATTTAATGCAGTGGGGCTGAAGTAAAAGATGGCACATGAGGATTGGCTGCAACAGGCGCCATCACATAATAAGGGCGCTAAAATGAGAGAAAGAAGAAAAGATGAGGGAGAAAAACGAGAGATAAAAATTTTGAGTACTGCAGAGTAATGATAAAGTACCGAATCTACTGAGAATCTATTCAGCTGTTTGAAAACATTGATATTTTCCTTTGAGTAGGTAAACCAAACAAACGATGTGCGGGGCTTCTCCTTCAATTTCAGTGCATAGGCAACATATCTACAACAGAGCGCGAATAGTTATCTATCCGAAGAACACATACTAATCCCGCTCCATAAACTTTAATAGAACCAATATACCACCCCTAAACCTATTAGTATAGGTGTCGTTCACTTGCGATTAGCCTTCAATTTCGCAGCATAGGCAACACTTATACCGCGAAGCGCGAATAATTACCTATTCGAAAAGCACACAATTATATCGCTCCGTGAGACAACTGAGGGGCTTGGAGAACAAAAAGCACAAGAGCAGTTTTTCCTATTTCGAGAAATACTTGTTTGAAATTTCGGAATTACATGGATACTCATGGCGGAAAGAAAGTTCAAACTGACTTTTTATGCTTGAATATTGGAATTTTTTAGCGAATTTTTCACAGACTATGCATTAAGACTAGTTATCCTTGAAATCATTAAAAATCTCAATTTTTCCAAAAACTTCACTCATGCGCCTTATCCTCCAAGCAACTCAATAACTGCAACACAGAAGATGTCTTCGGGCCTGACCAGAAAATTAAAGGCGAAATAACTAAGTATTCACTTTACCACCGTACC
This sequence comes from Bemisia tabaci, assembly GCF_001854935.1. Lineage (NCBI taxonomy): Eukaryota > Metazoa > Arthropoda > Insecta > Hemiptera > Aleyrodidae > Bemisia > Bemisia tabaci. The sequence continues at coordinate 463,151 of NW_017557621.1, forward strand.
CTTTTGTGTTATTCTACTTTTTTCAAACATCCATCAGAAAACAACACTGGCAATTTTCTGATGTTACAGTTGATATTTTGTTTATTTTTAGCGGCGGTTTCCGTAATTTTTTGTGTGCCTAGCCGTTTATGTATATGTTGACGATTCAAAGTTTTCCTGCAAGTAATGAACAATTTAAGTAGACACGAACTAATAACAAATACTTACTACTTTTGCATTGTGAATACTGAGAAGACTGGGAAGTGTTGGTCTCTCTTTGATACGCATTCTCCGACGGTCTTTCCTTAGCATCTAAAAAGGCCTTTGCGAATGGATTGTACTTGATTTTTAGAGACGTTACCTGTAAAATAAATGTTGAATTGAACTGCTGATGAAAGATATTCATTGTTTCTACTCTTCACTCTTTTTGGAGTGAGGCCTTTTCATGAACAGACATAAGTGTGTTTCGTGTCGAGTTTTTGTTGTGCATCAAGTATGTCTCTTGACTTCTTGAGGCACCATTCTCCACAGTGCAAGCTTTTGCCTCGATTGCCTCTTTCTTCCTCGTGGTTAGAGACGTACCTTTGCGATGTATCGATTGATCTGCCATTTAAACCTATGGAAAAGAATCGATAAACAGAGTTTTCGCGACGAACATCTTAATAATCGATTCTTTACCATAACTTTAAATGGGGAAATATCGAAAATCGACCATTCGTGTCTCGCCATTGACCTAAGAGTGGGAGACCATCCCAATTTCACCTCCCAAAAAAAAGGTAATTTTCTGAGATTTTCGAAAATTTTTAACCTTCCGATCCTCCCATACTCTCATCTCCCGGCTCCCGGTAAAAAAATTTTTATCAAAGACCCCTCGCCATTGAAAATTTCTGGCTAATCCTCTGCCTGTCGTAGAGGATAAATGTAGCAGAACCTGTAGTATCAGCAAAGAACATTTGCAGACATGATTATCTAATTTCTAATGATAACACTGTTTATCGGCGTATTAGCTACTAGTATTAAATGTTGATAGAGGTCATTTTAGCTGAGAGGCTGAGGAGAAAATTCTTTGAAGATTTTTTTTTAAAAAAAACTTAAAATTGATCATAAAAAATCAAGTTGAAAGATAATGTCTGATACGTGTTAGGAATTTAATTTAAGTGAGAATTATTAGCTTTAATAAATTAATCTGCTCGAAGTATTGTCGAGTAACTGTCTCACCTCTTCATTCTGGTATGCGGTCACAGCTATAAATTGGGTCTCTGGGAATGGACATGTGACTTTGTTCCTTTGCTCAGAGCCTACTTGGACGATGTGTATCCTAGGTTCGTACTTATGCAGCGAATTCAACATGATCTGGAAAAAGAGAAAAAGCTTCCTTGTCATTTCTGTGCTTACTTTGAAATATGTAGAAAGCTATTACCAAAGAAATGAATCTCTTAAATTTGCAGACGACTGAGTCCTGAATGTGATTGATTTTTTTTAAACACATTTTGCGATCCTTTACTCTTTGACAGCATTACCTCATCTACTTATGAAGAAACCGTGAAGTTTTCTCCCGTGATACATTCATTACATGCATACTACTTAGTTATTTCCATATATTATTTATATATTCTCTAATTCGTGCGTTATTTATAGAGTTTGTTAGTCGCAATCTTAGCACATGAAGCTCTTGAAATTGTAGAATTGCAAAATTCTTGTCTTAATGATCTAAAAAAATCAAGCTACACTGCGTGCTTCCGAGCAAAATAGTTTAAAAAAACAAATTTTAAAAGTTTATTGAACTTATTGAAATAACGCAGATGTTAAACTTATACTTGACAGACACGAGCTTTCACGTGGTCGAACTATGGCATCATCATGAAACACGCTCACTCGAGACCCATACACAATTTTAACGTAATGTCAGTTTGCCTTCAATTCTTCGTGTAGGCAACACAAGCTCCCACGTGGTCGAATAGTGGTATCATCCCTTAGATGATGGTCAGACTGTTTTTGTAGGCGACGATAACTTGAGAAGAAGATGAAAAAAGGAAGGAGAAAAAGAAGAAGAAAGGGGAAAGGAAAATAAGAAGGAGTCGAAGTAGAAAAGATGAATAAAATGAGAAGAAACAGAAGAAATGAACAAAAAAAAGAAAAGGGGTTATGAAAAAGAAGAAAAGGAAAAAATAGAGAGAAAAAGAAAAGAGATAGAAGAAGAAAAACTGAGGATGAAGAAGAAGAAAAAGAAGAAGAAAATGAAAAGAGAAATAAGAAGAGTAGGAGATCGACAAGAATCGAATGAAACAGATAAACGTACGTGCCAGTGAATATATGTAGATTCAATTATAAAACATAATAGAAGAACAGTTTTCTTTTATTTTTCGATTTCGATCGAATTTTAAATGTCGATCGAATTGCCCCAGTAAATTTCTCAATTAATGAAGTAGTGAATGATTAAACTTATGGTATGGCGAAGGATCTGGACCCGTGACTTCAGTCACGGGCCATTTGTTAGTTGACCAATACTGCCCTGCAAAAAGTAAAATTTAAAAACGTAGAAGGGAGGCAGGTGCCCATTTGCCAGTGCCCTTAACATGAATGGCTTGTAGGAGCTTCCCATTACATACCCTAAATAATCATTGAAACCTTTATATTCTTCAAAAAGCTTTTGACGTGCTTGGATCGTCACTTTTGGTATTCCAAACCACTGTAAGAGCAACTGTGTAGGTGCTGATTTTTAAAAGTCAAAGAAATCATTCAGTTAAAGTACCTAAAAACATCCATACCTGGCCAGATCCATTTGTTTTATTAGTAAGTTTGACTTTGGCAAATGAAATGGAGTCCTTCATCCAGTGGGCACCGAAATTTGGCGATTCTGGATGGACGTAAATCGGGTTCATTGGCGCAGCCTCAGCTTTCCCACCTGGTACCCATTCGCCATTGACATATTTCCACCTGGGGAGGGAAAAAAAAGCGGCTAAATAATTTGCAAAATCTAAAAAAAATCAATTTCTAAACTCAACAAATAGTTTTGCGCGATTTTCTGAAAGCTCCACCTTCATACGCTAGACTTGGCGAAAATGTGATTGGAAAGTTGGGGTGATTTAAAAAAGCTAAACCCGTGAGCCTTCCAGATATTCTGTGCTACCCTTGGGCAAGAAAGGATGCAAGAATTACAAGTCCGTGAACACTGAGAATATAACGATTGATGGTTTCAAAATAATTATTGAAAAGGTGAGAATATTCTAGAATTATTCTTGAGATACATAATGATCATTCGATTCCAATATTAGTTTTTTTTTTTATAAAACAAATATTCAAATAGGCGGATCCAGCAATTTGGCAACACAGGATTTCCTCCATTTAAACCTATGCTAAATAATCGATTCTCGTCGGAGCACCTGGCCCCTCCAAGAAGCGATACATTTCCATACGTTTAAATGGAGAAAAGACAACGTTGCCAATTTGCTTGGATCCGCCAATGATTAGATTCATCCATTCATCGGTGAATTCGTTGTTTCCCGGACGGAGAAACGTATATCTCTATTCCAAGGTTGCAAACTCGAATTACTCGATTCCTGTTTTCACACAAAAATACAGTGCACTTTCCATCCAAAATTCCGTCAATTTTGTGCATTACAAGTGCATTAAATTATATAAATTTTTAAAAAATGCATTGCATTCAACAAAATTAAATTACTACAGTGCATTAAATTAAATCTTATTCCACTACTACTCCAATCTGCCTTTCTTTCTCCCCCCCCCCCGACCGACCCAACGCCACTGATTTATGAGTAGATAAAATGTTTTCAGAAAGACACATAGAGATTTTAGAAACGGCAAAGGCACGATTTCCTTTTTTTTTTCAAAACAGAGATTAAATAGCTTGCGCACAATACATCGTAACAACTTACCTATGCTGCTCAATTTGTACAAATTCTAATAACACAGTATACATGGCACTTTGGTCTAATCCTCTGACATTTACTTTTACTACCGGGAACATGCGCCTAGGACACAAGGAAAAAAGCATCATTTTAATATTGATCGAGGCTGCTGATTCTTTGATACAATAGCCTAATGAATAGTAGCTGTGATGCTGCTGATGTTTTACAAATACACGCGAGTCTCATCGTTTCGTTCCTAATGGTGAAAATATATGTACAAAACGCCTCATATGTTAAAAAATTCCTAAGACATTGATGGCTTAAACTTGGAAACCAAATATCTCGGCTTAAGATTTTGCAAACTTCTCGCAGATCTTTTTTTTTTTTTTTTTTTTTTAAAAAAAATGGTGGGCTGATGAGCTTAATTTCGGCAAATTTTGAGATTTTTTTCCTTATTTGAAGAATATTCTAAGCTAATTCCAAACAACAAAGTTGATTTTCTATTCCTTTCAAAAAATTAAATAGGGGAGACAAAATTATAACGCAGCAATCGAGATGCGAGCATTTTTGACTTTGGACGGAATCAGTCTGCAACGATGATGAAATCAACTCTCATGTTGATTCAGCATATTAACATACATTAAGATGATATCGATTTGATATACGTATGATATCACTGTACAATTTCGGGTTGACAGAATTTAGACAACCCATGCAGATCAAAAAATATCATGAAACTTTCGCAACTTAAAAACATTATGAAATCATAATGCTCAAGTCTTTCAGTGTCGTAATAGCCTATTGCTTGGTGGAAGAAGTTATTCTGAAATTTGCCCTCATACCTGCCGTTTTTGGTGACAATCATTTCATTAGTGAGACTTTGAAACTTAATCCATAAATCGCGATCTTCTAATGTGACGAGGGAACTTTCTTCATCCTTTAAGCTGTTGGCGTTCAAGTCCGATTCGACCGGCGCTGTCGACAGACTCTGGGAGTTCGTCATCTCTGACCCAGATCACGCCAATCCACCCTGAAATCATTTAAATGATGAAAAATGCACTTTAATAAACGAATATACAAACCAAGGAACAGAAAAAAACTTACACAGAAAACACACACAAGGGATATACACAGTGGCGTGGCGTGATTTGCGATGTATCGATTGATTTGACATTCAAACCATCAAACCTATGGAAAAAGATCGATTATCGGGGCGTCCGCAACAAACGTCATAATAATCGATTCTTTACCGAAGCTTCAAAAGGGAAAATATCGATAGTCGATTACCACGCCTCGCCATGGATGTACACTGAAAAAAAAATATCGGTGTATTTACTAAGAAAAGGATAAAATTACCAAGAATTCAGGGTTCTATTTGATCCCAGTTTTTTCTTGGTAAAATTACCATCAATGGAATTGGTAATTGTACAGAGAAATCTCGGTAAAATTATTGACTTTCTCGGTAATTTTACTGGACCTTGGTAAAAACGCCAATATTTTTTATCGACTGTGGTAGAATTACCGAGATAAAATGGCAAAATTACCGGGAATTGATTACCAATAAAAGTGGTATTCTTACCTGAAAAAAACAGTAAAAATGCCAGTTTTTAGGTAAGCTTACCAGTCTGTCTTGGTAAAATTACCAATAATTGGTAAAAAAGTGAGATGGTAAAGGTACCAACAGACCTTGGTAAAAACGCCGAGAATTTTTTTTCAGTGTACACCAGTTTTGCCTAACTTTCGTTACGCAGCTTCCACGATGTAACTTGGGGTATTCCCTGATCAATTTTTTGTGAAGTGTATCATCAGATCGACAGGACTTTTAAATATTTGATTATTAAAATTGATTCTGGCTCAAACGATACTGTGGAGACATCGACATGCACGCGCACGGGAGTCTAATATGAAGAATACCGAGGAGACTCAAACGCTGCGTAAGAAAAGTTGACGATTTATCGATTTCAAGATGGATGTGCCTTATCAGTCCGTCGATTGGTTCCAAAGATAAAATACAATTAACTAAAGAAATACTGAAAGAGAAAAATGAAAAATCCACCTAATCCATGTACTCCAAGAACTGAAATACGTAGAGGGTCTTTGCAACCAAAAAACCCTGGATTTTGAATCGCGTTGTGTTTGGTAATCGCTAGCCTCTAGTTTCTGTTAGTTTCTGTAATAATTACAGTGCTGCGACGATGTAATGAATTTTTCATTCTGACTGGAAGCTAATTTTAAATTTATCGATAAGGTATTATATTTTAGTCACGCAAATATTTTGAAAGAAAGTCTATCACAATTTCGGCCAAATCTTGTGAGGTACCGACCAGACCATTAACATTTGAGTCTATTTAGAACGGCAACTAGTCACTTGTATTAGAAGTTCATCGTGGCTATAAATACAGAGCCTTGATTTGATAGTTTCGTAAACTTAGATAAAAATCAGTAAGAAAAAAACAAAGTATATTCAAATACTAGGTTTGTTCGATCGATATTAATGAATATTCGTGGTAATAAGACTAAAATGAGAGAACATGAACATGATGCATACTGTCCGCCGATCTGCATATTTTTCGACGAACATCATTTTCTTTTAAATTGACCGTAATAATATGGCGTCTATATGTATTCTATTAATTCCTACTGATTTAAAAGTCTCATCATCAAAACGAAATTCTAGGACCAGCGTGAGTGCTTGCTTATAAGAAAGGGCGCAAATTTCTTGAGGGATTATACCTTATCATAGAATCATGTACAGCCGCACTGGAAAAAAAAACACATCTAGAGTCCAGACTCTTGAAAACATTGACAAGAAAAATACTCTTGATTCAATCGGATTTTCGCTTGAATCAAAACGAAATCCTCTTAAATTAAGAGGCTTGGTTCTTGATATAGGTAAGCTAGATTCTGATACTGGAACTTTCTCTAGAACTTTCTCTTCTAGAACTTTTTCTTGTCGATGTTTTCAAGAGTCGGGACTCTAGATCCAATGTGTTTTCTTTTCCAGTGCGCGTCATTCATAAGTGCGTCACTGGAGGTCGTTCAAGAGAACTTCTTCATCTGTGAAAACGAACTGAAATATGTGGCATACGACATTTGAAAAGGGAAACATTTCAAAGTCAATCATGCGTCTCTCTCCTCGCCGAAGAAGCCCCGAAGGCTTTCGCCCATCGAAAACACTCTGGTGTAGGCTACGCAAACAAACACTTTCTGATATTTTCACAGGATTTGAATAGGTCAACAATTTTCTCGCCCATTGGTCACAATATTGTCCGTATACCTGAAAAACCGGGTCATCTGTCGAAACAGACCAATTCACAATACCGGCTCGTGATTTAAAAAGACCGGCCTGCTCGGAAAATGCAAAGAAAGCCGTCGAAGGATGAAAAGGGAGGAAAATCGCAAAGGGCTCCTGCGCCAAAGAAAATCGCAAATCAACGCACTTGACAAGTCGTGAGAACGCGCAGGGCTGCTGGCCAGGAATGCTGTAACAAAGGGATGAACGGACGACCGAATGAGGGTGAGTTTCCCTTTCGTCAGAAAATCTCGTCCTTAGGCAGGGTCGCGGGGTGGTAGCCGACAAAGGAACATGATGAACCTGCCAATATTATTAGCATATTGGCGGTGATGCCAAATCAGCCTGATCGCTGATCCTTTTCCCTCATGTTTAAAACAGTACGGCACACAGTGGATAGAGTCAATGGGGGAGGTCGGACAAAATTTGGGAACTTTGAACGCTTGTGCCTCCGTTTGTACAAAACTTTGAGGTTCTAAAAGTGGCTCCATCGGTTTCCTAGTTAAATTTTCTAGCAAAAGCATCCCTTTAAATTTAAAATGTGACGAAATAAACATCAAAATTTGCAGTTTTAGTCAATAATTTCATGTCCGACCTCTTTAATTGACTCGATCCACAGTACGGCAGTGCTGAAGGAAGTAGTTGTGTGTTCGAATTTTATTAAAATCTATACTCTCATGAAATATTCAGTTTTTAGACAATCTATATAAATGTCTATTTTTAATTTTCAAATGAGAAAATTGCGAAGGATATTCTTTAAAAGATTTGAGTAAAAAGTCATAAGTCAAAAAGGCCGCTTGGCTCTTGATTCAAACAAAATCCATTCGAGTCGAGAGTCTTTTTTCTTATCAAACTGTTTAAGAGTCCGGACTCTGAATCCAAGAGAATTTTTTTTCAAGTAAAACCTCACATGGAGAAAAAATGTCAGAAAAGTTTTCAAGGAATCGCGTTGAGTATTTTCTCATTTAAAAGTCACGGCATGACTGGTGGTCTGCCACGTCGTAAACCGAAATATTCCTCCAGTTTCGTATTTGAACCGCACAATCCCAGCAACGCCTGATGGCGCTTTCGAAGTTTTGCATTTCCACTCTTCAATCGACGAATACGTCACTTCCGGTTTTTCACAAGGTCACCATTAAATCCGACAACACCGTGACCTTCCTTTTTCCCGGTGGCGTCACCGTACCTGGACGAGCCGCCAGTCGAGCGGCGTGTCAAGCGGGTGCGGTGCAATAAAATTCAGCCTTTTAGGCCCCGCGGATAAACAAACCTTGGTTCTGCCTTACCTTGAGACCGAGCTCAACACGACTATTTAAATCAAAAGGAACTATCCTCATTGTGACATGAGCCCTGCCATGCGAGTATTCCTAAGGGTCTCAGGGCCCACGTTTGACGGAGATAGGTCCCATTGATTTAAAACGTCCAGTCATTAAGCCGAAGCACCTTTTACCTTCCTGGGGTTTTGCCGATACCTGCCGGGATTCGATTCTACAGGGAGTATTTTCAAAATATGACTCACGTTGTTCTGTCTTCACCCCTGAGCGCTCTTAATCTAACTAGGAAATCTAACGAGTCGCTTTTACTACGAGTCCATTCATGGTTTTCCCCCGACGAGAATGAATGGGAAACGACCGGAAATGTATATACTGCCGCGCTAAGAAAAAATGTCGTATGTACATCCAGATATGGACGTATTCATGCTGAAAGGGGCCAGAAACGGGTGGAAAAGACGGAGTGTGCTCGTTAGTTGAGGGTCGTAAGAATGAATAAGACTTTTAAAACTTTTTTTGAAAAACTCACGCTTTCACTAATTGATTATTTTTCGGACGCGTTTCGACGGCTACCCGGGCCACCACCATCAGCCGGCTGAACTATTTTTCGAAAAATAATCAATTAGTGAAAGCGTGAGTTTTTCAAAAAAGTTTTAAAAGTTTTAATACAGCTTTTAATGTTTTTCAAAAATTTCGATTATTTTATTAAAAATTTTATTAAAAATGAATGAGAGTTAAAGCGCCAGTGACGTCAGCGGCGACGACGGAGACGACACACAATGGATCGAGTCAATAGGAGAGGTCGGACAAAATTTGGAAACTTCAAACGCTTATGACCCCGTTCATAGTAAACTTTGAGGTTCTGAAAAGGGTTCCATTGGTTTCCTTGTTAAATTTTCTTGTAATTGCACCCTTTGAAATGGAAAATGTGACGAAATAATCATCAAAATTTGCAGTTTTAGTAAAAAATTTCATGACTGACCTTTCCGATTGAATCGATCCACTGAGCGACGATCCACGGATCTGAGTCTTTAACTCATGAGCCCTGTCCACAACGCTCTTGTGACATGCCCACGGCTCATGAGTTAGCATATTTTGGCGCTTGGTTCCTCTTGATTTTCAAAGTGGAAAATCCTACTTTTCCATTTCACTAAAAGGAATCACGCCCACCTTTACATTGTTTTTTAAGCAGCTCAAACGAGCACACCCCATCTTTCCCACACGTCTGTAGTTCCTTTTAGCATAAATACGTCCATATTTTCAAATCTCTCACTAAGAAACACTCTCAATCTAACTAGAAAATCTAACGAGTCGCTTTTACTCACGAGTCCATTCATGATTTTCCTCCGACGCGACGAGGATAAATGGGAAACGACCGGAAATGTACGAGTATATTGCCACGCTTAGGAAAGACGTCGATGAACATCCAGATGTTGCCAAATCTCTCACCATGAAACATTCACTTTCGAGGATAGTTATTAATTTTTTACACCGACCTCGAGTTAGGGAAAAAAAGCTGAACTTTCTACGCACGCTGGCTAAAAAACTCCAACATCCTGTGTTAATTTTTTCTTTGCAAATTTCAGATACTGTAGGTTAAATTGAGGCGCCCTGGGTGCAGGGCATTTCTTGGTTACGGTCTCTCAGAATTTCTGCTAACGTTTTATCCATTATGATAGAAGCAAATTTATGAAACTCAATTTTCTTTATGACTTTACAATTCTAAAAGATCAAAATTTCAGAAAATTCATCAAGTGATTTCCTCTAGAAAGTATAAATTAGCAGTGGAGATTCTGCAATCGCAACCAAGAAATGCCTTTTCTGCACCCATCACATTAATTGCGAATCAAATTCCCTAAACTCTCGGGGAAAAAAAATTCAAAATTTCTCGTAAAAATTCTCATTTCTTCGAGGAGAATTTGGCCACGTCTGAAGACTCGTACGGCGTTCGTCCTCCGAGGCCGTGAGACGCGAAAATCCCAAATTTTCGTTGGGTTTCAACAGTCGTTTTGGCGTCGTCCTTCCTCAGAGAGGCAATTTAAGCGATTTACAGCTTTCGAATTAATGTTTTTGCTAAAGCCGAGTATTTACGATTTGAGTTTGTGGATCTTTCTAGAGCGAATTTATAATGGACCACTAGACAAGGTACGAATTTCAGCATTCTGATACATGTTTCTTAACCAAAATTTCACGTAGAACACGATGCGCACAACAGAAATTACCAAAATCTACTCCTTACTAAGATATTTAATGAAACTTGATGCGTGAATGCAAACTACCCGCTGATGAAAACTCAATGCTCTACGTGATTCACATCGCGCGCTAAACGTTATCATGACAGTCTCTGCGATATAAAAATCTGATAACCTCAATCTTGACGCTTTGGCTCAGCTATAGCAAATTGCTTGTAGTTTGAACAACACGTGGTGGGAAATGAACATTGCTCGATTGAAAAACTTGCTGAAACCGCTGTAGTGCAAGATTTGACTCCCGTAGAGCTTTGAGTTTCTTGTCAGCGGGCAGTTCAAATTCCTCGTAACCAATGTGAAATAAAAACTTTAATATCTTCGTTAGAGGTTGGTTTCAGTAATTTTCGTTGTGTGAATCGTGTTCTACGTGAAATTCTAGTTAAGAAACATGTATCAGATTGCTTAAATTCGTACCTTGTCTAGTGGTCCATTGATCAATTGGTTATTGGTATAATTGTAGGATTTTTAGGAAGTTTTTCCAAATACCCCGAAGAGTCACATCACGCTGTAGGTAGGTATGTCAGATCATATTCTTACACAAAATTAGATGGACTGACACTTTATAAAACAATTCCAAAAGCGTGTCTTGGGTGTATACTTCCGTGCTAAGGAAGAACGCCGTATGAACCTTCAGACGTTGCCAAAATTCGTCAGATAAAATAAGAAATTTCTATATAACTTGTGAAGATTTTGCTCCCAATTGTTCAGATAATATAATTTAATTTGACATTTAATCCACGGTATCTAAAAATTTAATGGGAACAATAAATTAATAAATTTCCTAAAAAACAAATGCCTTACAAGGGACATGTTGGCAGCATCCGGGTGTTTATACGGCGTTTATCCTTAGCACGGCAGTAGGTATACCGTAACTTATTGCCTTCCGATTCGTGATATTTGCATGGTGAGGCGTACTTTCGCAATTATTTCAAAATATTTTTTGCAATTATTTTATGAGACTGCCATATTTGTGCTGCCGTGCTGTAAAACAATTTTGCACGCATATTCCAATGAAATTTTTTCCGACAAACACCGAATGTTTAAAGAATGCACGAATAACTTCCTGAATTTAGTTAACACTAAAGTTGAATCTTGGAAAAATCCTGTATATCTATGAAACTCCAATTTTTTCTGTTCGTGCCTCCGATTTCTATTCCCAAGCAAAAAATAGTAAAAAATTACATAAAAAATAGTATGAAATCAAGTGACGAAATTCTGGCCGTTCTAATGAGCAGAGAACTTCATCAGCTCATATAATCGAGCAGAGGCCTCAGAGTAAAGGCATAGTCTCATATGAAAGTCAGAGCCTTCACAAAGAAGCGAGACGTAGATTTATACATCCGTTATATTCTTGAGACAAGAAACAAGGAATTACTTCCTTCTCGTAAAGAAAAGTAAAGGAAAAAATAGAAAAAAAGAAAGAAAAATCGTCTGGATATCGAATTGAATTAAAAAGATCACACATGCTAGATTCTTTCAGATTATTTTCAAAAATGCATAGACAATGCAATGCGGCTAGGTAAAAGAGAAAATAGTCCAGGTTTTCTCATTATCTGATGTTAAAAAAAATCTCAGCTATTAAATGTTTACAGACTCAATTTAATTCTAAAATCAGGCGGGAAGATTAATATAAGATGCATTGATGATAAAAATTCTAAATTCAGTTCTATTTTTTTTTCTTTTTTTCCTTTAGATTTGTATCTCGATGTGCATTGTCAATCCCTGCCGGCAAATGTTCACAGAGATCTTCAAATTAATTGAACTTTCCTGTTGCTGGAACGGACTAGGTCATCATACACGTATTAGAAATATATGTTTAAAATCAGGTATATAGTTAAATCATGAAACCTCGCAAAAATGCAAGGAACATATTTCACACTGTTTAACCTTTGAATACACAATGTATCTCTACACTTAGAATTTTCGAAAATTTCTTTATTTTTATTTTTTATGTTTGTAAAAATTGTGATCATACTGTTTTCTATGTTTGAAGTCAGAAAACAAATCAAAATTTCGACGCGGGGAAATCACCAAAATTTAAATCGTAGACTCTTTTTCTGGCTAAAAGTAGATTAAATAAAACTATTAACTTGTTTTTTTACCCGTCTATCTTTTGTCGGTCTTACATCAGATAAAGTTGTCTTCAAAAGTCTTATTTAAAACGCAAGAATGACTCAAAGTCTGTTCGGAGAAATACAATGATTCCCCTGCACGAATTTTTGTTAAGTTCGGAAGCATCAATTAGTCATTATAAATTGCGGCAAGAGGAGTGTTTTGAAATCGTTTGAAAAAAAGGGGGGGAAATGTGACTTTACCCTCATTTGTGTCAACATTATTCCGGCTCCTGCAATCCTGCATGCATGTAAAGACCCTTCCTTAGGTATCATATAAAATTCGAATTTTTAATGTATTGGCCATCTAAGAATTTTATCGGATGTTGATGATGAATTCTAAATTAATTCGGTGTAGACACATAACCGATTTGATTATACACCATCAGCTTTGAAGTTTGCATAGAGGGTAGTGTACCTATATCACACTGATTTGTCATAACCAGCTAGCCCCCGCATTCTGACAAGCCTCACGAAGTACAAATTGAGCGAGAAAAAAAATTGATCAATAAATCACAAGAAAGTGTTGACCAACATTTTGACACGTACCTTTGAAATTTGAGACGAGAGAGAAAGAAGAAAGAAAAACAAAGCGACGAAATAAGTCCGACTCGCACTCGCACCGGGAAGATAATTTCGACACCTAACCGTAAAAAACGCCTCCATCCAACGATCCGGGGCCCGGCCGATCCATTCACAGGGGTTTAATAACAATTCACAAACAAGTTAAAATGAAATCTTTGCACCCGTTGCCGAGGAGGAGAAAGGGAATTAATAAGCACGCAAGTGTCAAGAATTTATCTGGATGATCATATTTCACACCACTTTGTTTGGACTCGCCGCGAAAGAGCCAACACGATCGATCGTCGCACTTGATAGCACCTCGTTCCTGGCTCTGGTTTCCGACTGATTTTCTTTCTCCTTTCTTTTGCGTCCGTTCCTGTTTTCCTGCTGGACAGCGCCCGGCGAGGCGCGGAGGCTTCGTCGCCTCCCATTGGCTCCGGCCGTGGGCGGGTGTCGGCCTGTTGGTCAAACAGCGAGGAGGTCGCCCAGCGGCCCGTGAGACCTTCGTCTCGTCATTGGAGAGACCGGTCTGGGCCTCGCGCCATCTCGAATGTAGGCGCCTCCCTGATCGTTAAGCTCTGCAGCTTTCGAGTCTCGTGGCTGTGGGCAAATTGAGGAGCACGAACATCGATGCGTTGTTTTGGCATTTTCGCCCGTGGATTACGGTGAAACTACCAGGCCACGTATCTTGTTTGCGGTGTTTAAAAATCTCCGCTCTTGTTTTATTTTTTCGAAAGTGGACAAATCAATATCATTCCTTGAAGTTTTCGCGGAATTTTCTTCGCACTGAAAAGAAAAATCACGGAAGTTTTCATGAATCAACATTGAGCTGTTTCCAATTTAAAAAATGTAGTAAGAGAGGAAGTCTGCAACGCCGCAAGCTAAGATACGTGATCTGGTAGTTCCACCGTCGTTATTTCATCCAAAGCGAACGCCTTTTGATACTTTTACATGGAATGTTTGGAGGCTGATCTTCTAGGATGAGCAAAAAATCACAACATTCATGCAAAATAAGATTCTTGCTGCTTAAGAAAGTACAGCATGACAGAAAATCTGAAAGGTCGCTAACAGGCTGAAAAAAAAATAGCGAGAAAATTACGGCTGGTTGAATTCAAAACTACTCCCAACTCATTTCCGAAATGCGACTTAGTGCGTTTCTATTTAACTCGGTCCATACTCAAACTGAACCATTGAGTCAGAGACTTAAACGAGCGGTTCGAAAAGATGGCGAAAATTTACTGCAGGTTATTGAATTCGAAACCACTCCCAACTCGTTTTTTTCCCCCGAAATCCAACTTGATGCGTCTTAGTTAAACTCGGTTCATACTCAAACTGAACCATTTAGTCAGAGACTTAAACGAGCGGTTAGAAAAAATAGCTGATTTACAGGTATGTTGAATTTAAAACCACTCCCAACTAATTTTCCAGAATTTTGAAGGAGGCTCGATTTTTACAATTGAGAGGCTTTGAGGACAGGGCGCATAAGTGCAGTTTTTGCAATTTCAAGAAACACGTGTTTAAAGTTTCAAAATTACATGCATGGAGCCTCATGGCGGAAAGGAAGTTTAAACTCACTTTTTGATACTAAAGTTGGATTTCAGTTGTGAATTTTTCACAGAACATACTTTGAAACTAGTTCTAGTTGAGTTTATGAATATCTCAATTTTTTTTAAAAACTGCACTTATGCGATTTGTCCTCCAAGCCCCTCAATTACGTACTTCGGCCGTCACTGATACTGATCTCTTCGGTAAACAGCAGCCTGTCACTGATACTGATCTCTTTGGTAAACAGCAGCCTGAATCATCTTGAATCTTGCCAGGAGAGCCGTGACTCCAAAATAATATTTCGTCTCCGTTCCCACCGGCGCGGTCGAGCTGTAGAAAAAAATCTCAGCGCTTCGCAGTATACTACCGTGCTAAGGAAGAGCGCCGTATGAGCCTTCAGACGTTGCCATATTTCCTTCAAGAAAAACCGAATTAACTGATAAAATTCTGAATATTTTTCCTCAAAATTTTCAGTCAATTTTGTTCACGATTTAATCTGAAATATCTGAAAATTTCAAGAAAATATACGCATAGATTTCCTCAAAAATAACTGTTTTATCCGAGGAAATTTGGCAACTCTCGAATGCTCGTACGGCGTTTTTCCTTAGCATGGCAGAGTGAGGATCTTGCCTTGCTTTACAACGCGCGAAGCTTGAAACTTGGATCCGACGTTTCCGAGTCGACGGAAATTCACTAGAAACTCATAACCTCAAAATCTGAATTGGACGTATTTCTGTCAAACGGAACTATGTGCATTATGACGTGAGCCCTGTTATGCATGCATTCTTACGGGTCTCAGGGCTCATGTCTTAATGCACATAGTTCCGTTTGACAGATATACGTCCAATTGAGGCGAGTTCTCGTCCGGCGACGTGTAGCAACGGCGCTGAAGCTGGAGCCGGGGCCACGAAGAAGGTTCTTGGAAGAGGACGAGCACGGACGCGACGGCTCCGCGGAGAAATCGGGCGCAATGTTGATTTAAGTAATTAACACATCGCCCATGGTGGCGTCACGTGATCATTATATATACGGTATATACCCACAACACACTCACTTATTGTTTTATTGCTCGCGGCCGTGCGCGGTTCTTCGGCAGTCCACTCTCGGACTCGGGAGGATAACTCTCAATAAACGGAAACGGCTGCATGAAGCGTCATCGAAGACGAAAGAACGTAACTCAATTTCAATGTTGCCAAATTTACCCGCGCTTATTGCATTTTTACCTCGAGAGTCTAGATCATTTCTAACTGAAAGTTTCACCGATTTTTCTTTTGATCCCCTTCAAAAATCGGAAAAAATTTGGAAGAAAATTTTATGTATATACATCCTCATAAAAAATTAAATTCATTAATTCAATTTTGCAACCTAGGAATAGAGTTACGTTTCTTCGTGTGGAAAACGACGAATAGGCGGAAATGGCTGCATAAAGCGTCATCCAAGACGAAAGAACGTAACTGCATTTCATCGTTGCGAAAATTCCGATTCCTGCAAGTTGCACTGTTGCTGTAGGAACCTGTTTGGCATTTATGACCAAAAACTTCACTGATTTTTCCTCTGATTAAAATTGTGTAGGTAGGCAAAAACTAGTAAAATTTTGAACAGATTTTGCGTAGAAATTGTCATCCTCTGGTCAAGGTATCGCAAGCGCCGTGCGACGTTTAAATATTTCCGCCGCCATTTTTTTTTTACAGAGAAAATTTTCAGCGAAGCTCTCCGAAAATTTCACTGAATTCTCTTTGTGCTGCCGATTTAATTCAGTGAAATTTCCAAACAGATTCGAAAAATTACTCTGTAAAAAGATAAAATGGCGGCGGAAATTTTTAGCCGTCGCATGGCGCTTGTGATACTTTGGTCGGAAGGTGACGAAATATCGATAGCCGAAGTGCGAAACCACGTATCTCTGTTTGCGACGCTGCAGACTTCCTGTTAATTTTCATTTTTCATTGGAAAACTAATCAGCGTAATTTCTTGAAACTCTCTAGATTTTTCTAATTTGTCAGCAGAATATTCCACGTAAATTTGAAGTTCTGAAGTCGAATTGTGTCCCTTCAAAAAAATGAGATAGGACTGGAAATTTTGAGGCACCGCAATTAGGATACGTAGTTTTTCACTTCGGTCATCAATGCTCTCGAGTTGTGATCCTCTGGGTCAATTTTGCAACATTTTAATGGAGTTATGTTCTTTCATCGAGGGAACGATGAACCTGGTGCTTGCTGCAGTTCACGATCCGGAATATCGTGTCCGTGAAAATATGACACTCTTAAGAATGATTTTTTATCTCCTTTGAAAAGTGCACTTTGGATCTTTGAATTACCGAGGAGGTGCTGCCATCTCTGCCACCAAAATGACGAATTCATGTAGCTTTGACACGTTACAAACTTTTCGTCTTGCAGGATCAAGAAATATGTTAGTATGGTCTCTTGATTCCTGATTTTATATGACTCTTAGAAATCTAAACACAAGTACTAGATTTTTTCAATTGGCGGTCTCTCATACAGTTACGTTTACTAGCCTCGTGACGAGCACTGTCGAAAACCTAATACCGGCTAATAGATTCGCGGTGAGTCATGTGTAATATGAGGAATCTAGTAACCATTAACATTATTATTTACCAATGAACATTTTTTATTATTAAATAAAACGTGGAAGCAATACCCTTAAAGTAACCTCTATTAGAAAGTTAGTGGAAAAATATTATTTAATTTTCTCTCAAAACATGAAGTAGGAGTGGAAATAAAACCAAGTAAAACGCGCCATCGAGGCGCATCTTATACTTACCGCACTGATTTTGCACTGATTCCTACCTCGGTCAATTGCATTTTCATTTTTTGGTATATTTTCTTGAATTTTAGCTTTTGTTCCAATTGAGAATGGGCTTATATGTAACTGGCCCAAAACGTCTTGATTGTGTTTATACTCTGATTTTCAGCCTTTTGTTGTTTCTGTATTGTGTCTTACACTTACCTCTTGCTCATTATTGTAGGGAATACTTGATATTGACTAAGCCTGTAAATCCTCAAGAAGTCGAAGCCATAACGACAAAAAGAAGAAATGAGGGGTTTGAAGGAAAAGGCGCTTAAGTGCAGTTTTTGCTATTTCGAGGAATACGTGTTTGAAGTTTCGAAATTACGGGGCTCCTTATGACGGAGAGAAAGTTCAAACTGACTTTTTATTGCTTAAAAATTGGAATTTGGGAGCGAATTTTTGACAGAATCTACATTAAGCTTTGCTTTACTTGAAATCATTAATACATCATTTTTTTTTTAAAAAAAAAGTGCATTCCATGTCCTCCAAGCTCCTCAAATGACCATTGGCAAATCAATTTGAACACCGGAACCGCGATAGCCTGGAACCCAAATTATATGACAGACAAAATGAAAACCTACAAAATTTATAGCACGATCTGGAGACTCAGCGACCATTGAAAATTCAACAGCACACTCGTGATATCCCAAACGGAACCTGAGACGCCAAGGGCACAAAAATGCTTTGAAGGGCTTAAGTGCGCGCTCAAAGCGCGTATAGATCTTTTTAATTTTTTTATTGCTTTGAGCTGTAACCTGGAACATAGCTACGCTGCGCAAGCAAGCATCTTTGCTTACTTGTCACGTAGTGCGTTACTCTCTACGTATATTATAATGGTTTTCAGTTATTTTGTGAAGTTTTGCAGGTAGTTTGCAAACCCCGGTATGCAGTCATTCATAAAATCTTCGGCCTCCATATCCCATCAAAGTGCGTCTGGGAGCTCAAACTTAAGTACGTTAAGGAGTGAGGGTCATATTCAATGGCCAAACTTCTAAGTTTATGAAGGTATGCACTGACTTTCAAGACTATTAAACTTAGTGAAAAAAGCTGAATGAGAGTTTTAGCGTGTTCCAGACTTGCTATTTGAGGTTTTGATAATACGTATCAGATTCAGTCGTCGCGACACAGTCCTGTAAAGTGGTAATGCTTCCCTAGTAAAAATTGGCGATAGGAGCTGCGTTTCAAAATACCACAGGAGTTCTTGTAGCCGACTAAAGAAGGCTATATGGAAAATCATATAGCTGGCTGTAGAAAGTGGATCAAATCATATAGCCGGGCTATACGAAGCTTTAAAAAAGTATACGGTCGGGCTATAGTTTCTATCGCCGGGCTTTACACTTTATCGCTATTGGCTATAGTAGGCTATAAAAAGATTGTGCAGAAATTCTTGTGCTTTGAAATCATTAAGTTTTTTACGGAACTACCTTAATATTTACAAAACACACATTATATTTTCCCTTAAAACACATTTTGTTTCATCAATTAAAATGAGAATAATCCATACAGAGTGTGCAAACATTTCAGAATCATGAGTTGAAAAACGCTGACTCCGCGAGATTAAATATTAGACTACAAACCTAACAGGGATACTTCACGCATTGCGCAATGCGTGAAGTATCACTGTTAGGTTTGTAGGCGCCAATGCGCGTTTCGCGCTCTCTGCCCGCCCGCCTCGAAGCAGCGTCTGAAGCAACTATTTCACACCAGAGGTATTGCACAGTATCATAAGAAATTGAAGGCGTTCCAACATATTAAGAATGACAGGCATCCTTCAAAAGTACGGAGCTTTCCTCGCAAAATATATCAAGATACTACAGCACAAAAAGAGAGCGGTAGTCCAAAAACTCACTGAGTCCTAGCATCCATAATTAGTAACGTTTAGCATACACTTTATCGTCTGGCTGTTGCTTAATCGCCATCGGCTATTAAAGGCTATAAGAAATTGTACAGCCGGCTACAGAAGCTATTGAAAATCTTTCAGCCGGCTTTAGGTCTATGGTATTTTGGAACACAGATTCTACTGCCAATTTTTACCAGGGTTAATGAGCCTTAACATATTTTCTTATTATTTCGAAGTCAATATTTAAAAACTACCAATGTTCATATTTATATTTGCAAGATTCTTCTGCAAATTTGAAGCTGTATCGGACGAATGAAGTAAGTTAAACGAAAAATTGAATATATTCTTTGAATAGGGGGAAAATGTGTATTGGAAAGCTGCTACACAAAACATTTTAAAAAAAATTGAATTTTACATTGACCCGGAAGACAAATAGAAAAGACATGAAGGGGAAAACTATTAAAAATCGTCCAGAAACTTTAATGAGTGACCCCTGAAAATAATGCACAGGATTTGTATAGCTGCATAGACACTTTGATCAAAAGGTTAACGCTCCCTCTGAAGATCTCGAAAAAAGACTTAGTTCGTCGTCTTTCGGACGAAGGAGCGTAGTTCCATTCCAAGTTTGCCAAATTGACTCAAAAAATTAATTTATTTTACAAAAATGTACATGTGCAATTTTTATCCAAATTTTTTTGATTTTCATGAAATCTGAGGAAAAATCGGTGAGACTTTCAGTTGGGAATACCCAGTAATTTTCCTAGTTAAAAAAAAAAAAAAAATAACGAGGAGAAATTTGGCAACATTGAAATGGAGTTACGTTCGTTCGTGAGGGAAACGACGGTTTCTTGTATGCTGTATATTGTCGTCATAAGTTTGGCAGATTCTCGACAAATAGTGACTTAATACATACATATCGACGGTGAAACTACCAAACCACGTATCTCGTTTGCGGTGTTTAAAAATCTACGCTCGCATTTTATTTTTTTGACGTAGACCAAATCAATATCATTCCTTGAAATTTTCACAGAATTTTCTCCACACGAAGAGGAAAAATCACAGAAATTTTCAAGACTGGACGTTAAGTAGTTTTTCATTTAAAAAATAAAGTATGACAGGAAGTCTGCGACGTCGCAAACCGAGATACGTGGTTTGGTAGTTTCACCGTCGATATATATTTCATAAAAGAATGAAGTATTTTAACGATTTAGGTGTGTCCAGTGTTATGACGCGATGACGTGCCAATCGCGTTTGAGACAGCAGGAAGCTCCGATAATAGGACCTCACGTGTATGGCCTAGAAAATAACCCGCGAACCTCGAGCCTTTCGTTTTGATTTTGACAAATACTATCAGCAGAAATACCTATAGAGCATGGAAAAATTGGTGCATTCCATTATCATTACCGATTACGATTAGGTATACAAGTCAACGAATCGCTGTTACAATATTTACTTCCTCTCCTCATCCGCCGCGCCAAGACTAGAACAACCCGTTACTTCGATATGGTTTACACTTACAGTACAGGAACTAGGTCAATGATACGGATGCAAAATGTAAATAAACCGGGAATCAATGATGGGAAAACTTTAATACTTGTCCTCTGTGAAATATGTATCGGACTTACGCCTCAAGTCTGTTGCAGCTGATCGTATGACCAAACTCCCTTTTTCCAAACTGACCGTCGGTGGTATATTTTAGAGGGCCCGAAGGTGCTATATGAAAGTATTAACTTTAGTTTCTCCATGCAGAGTTCGTAAAAATGTTCAAGTTTAAAACAAAAACAATCAAAAATTTTAATGTATAGATTTCAGGAATTCTACAGAGCGTTTTCAATTATTCATAGATCCAGATTAATCTGAACTTACTGATCTACTAACTGTTTAATCTTGCGCAGTCTAATTTTTATTTAAAAAATGAAAATTTTATTTAACCTACTTGTCTACATACGCATAGGCGGTTCTACGGGGGTGCCAGTGGGTGCCAGGCACCCCCAAGCAAAAATTAAGTACGGTTATCGGAACCGTGAAATTACTGCTTTGAAAGATTCTGTATTCGCTCATTGTGAGAAAAAATCCCAGCAATCAATAGAAAATGCTTTAAACAGAATTAAAATTGATAGCCGTGTTTTACAAAGATTCCACTGTTTTTTTATGGTAAGATTGTAGTTTTGAAGGAAAGTACTGCTAAAAAATTTTTAAATTGAATTTACAGGTATTTAAGTGGAGAGGAAGGAGAGAAAAAGAGAAAAGAGGGCAGGGAAGGGATAAAACTTGAGGGCAGAAACTTAGGCCTCCCCTG
>NW_017557621.1:495473-587688 GCF_001854935.1 Bemisia tabaci
AGGCCCCCCAAGGATCCCCCTAGCTACGCCCATGCTTCTCATGCGTCATGAAAGCAGTTACCCATTTTCATTGAACTTTCTACCTGCCTATCAGAGAGCAGAGCAAATGAAATTAACGAACAATCCAAATCGACTGCTAGACATCTTATATTTGAGACTATGAGGTCGGAATGAGGCTGTAAGAATTGAAAGGGTTAGAGGTTCGGCTAATTAAAGTTGAGTTAAAGAAGATGTAGTGGTGGGGTTGTAAACGTGGATTGGGCCAGTAGTAGGAGGAGCAGGAGACTGGAGTGGTAGCTGGTGACTCATAAAAGGAACTACCGCGAAATTACTGCCGTCGATGCCAAGTGGTGGCAACGTAGTTCCTGCGTTACTTTTAAAAACTATGCGAAAAGGATATTTTTTCTCCGTAAGTGGCAACTACTAGCTGTGTGCCGTTGCCAAATAGTAGGCGGAAGATATTTTTGCTTGTAGTATTCGGTGTGGAAAATCTGAGGAGCTGTGGATCTCGATTTCGGTCGGTATCATTAGAATTATTAGAATGCCCCCTTCCCACGTAGCATTTTTTAGAGGAAGAATCGCGATATTTTTAAATTAAGTTGCGATTTTTTTACAATTTTTTGGCGATTAAATCGCTAGGATCATCAACATCTGAGCGATTATTTTCAATATTGTCTCGCGTTCGATAAAATCGAAATTGTATCTCAATTTATCGCAATTACCTATTTTGTTCGATAATATTGCACGTCGATAAAATCGCGATACGTTCTCTGATCAAATGGCAACTTATTGCGATCACTGCCACTTTGGTTCAGTTTATTTTCCCAGCAGAAAATTATATTCCAATAGAGCGACAGAGACTTTCTACGAGCTCAGTACACCTGATGGCACTTATTTGTTTTGATTACCTAATTTTCAATCGTAAAAAGATTCAGTTGCCCAAGATAAAGCTGAAATCTCTTCCTCGAGTGAAGAAATCTCCATGTATCCTCGGTTGATACTCCCACCTCCAACCTGGCAACTTTGACCAGTGGTCAAACTTTTCCCGTATACCATAGATAGACAAATCTCGGTACCTTGTCTATGAGAACGGGAGTGAATGGGGTGGGGTGGGGGGTTGTAAAACGTTTACGACACGGGCCGGCGCGGCGTAGGTGCGCGTGTAATAAACGGGGCCGCCCATGGCCCGGGCCTCCAATCGAACGTGAGCGCTCATGCGCGGCTCCGGTAATGAACATCTTAATTCGGTATCCTTATTCCCTCTTCCCTTTATTGTCTTATTCTCGTATTCTCTCCCAAAAAACATTTTTATTCAAGGATCCACCGAGCCCCGGTGGTCTTCGAGCAGACGTCTAGACAGTGGCCAACCACGGCACCTTTCTCTCATAATTACTCATTCACTGTCAGCACCACTGTGCCGTGCTAAGGAAAAACGCCGTATGAACATCCGAGAGTTGCCAAATTTTCCCGGATAAAACAAGTATTTTTGAGGAAAGTTCTACATATTTTTCTTTGAAATTTTCAGATAGTGTAGATCAAAGTGCGAACAAAATTGCCTGAAAAATTTGAAGAAAAATATTCACAATTTTCCGAATAAATTCGCTTTATATCGAGGGAAATATGGCAACGCCTGAAGGTTCATACGGCGTTCTTCCATAGCATGGCAGCACTGTGCCATGCCGAGGAAAAACACCGTATCAACCTTCAGGCGCCTCCAAATTTCCTTTGATAGAACTCGAATTTCTTGGTAAGCTTACAAATATTTTCCTTCCAGTTTTACGGTAAATTTTGTTCGCAATTTCACCAAAAGTTTCTGAAAATTTCAAGAAAACGCATGAATAACTTTCCTGGAAAATACACATTTTATCGAAGGAAATTTGGCAACATTCAAATTATCATACGAAGTGTTATCATATACGTTTTTCCTTAGAACGGCATTAAACTGCTGTGCCGAAGGAGAACCACCTATGAATCTTTAATTCTTTAAATGAATCGGAAAAATGAGGATTTTCGGGGAAATTTATGAGCAGGGCCGGATTAAGGGGGTGGCAACATGGGCCGCGGCCCATGGCGGCAAATCTAAGGGGCGGCAAAAATTTGCAATTTTTTAAAGTGTAGGTATAAAAAAAATCGGATTTATAAAAACAAAATTACAAACGAGAAAAGGCGACAAAATCTCTCATTTCCTGAGAGTATAGTAATTTCTAATTTTGTCGTCTTTCAGTGATACAAGAGACAGCACCCTCACTAAGTCGAGTCACGAGAGAAGCCTAACACGGAATTTGGCCTGGAACGGCGCGACTTAGAGAGAAATGATAACGAGGACTTGAGATGAAAAGGAGAAGCCCTCGGCGCGGCGATCGGCATGTAACACATTAGCGCCTACACGACTGCACGAATACTTCACGCATTGCATCAAACACAGTGCAGTCACTGCAGTCAGCGTGAAACGCATAGCGCCTACAAGAATGCATGAATACTTCACGCATTGCGCCAAACACTGTGCGGTCAGCGTGAAACGCATAGCGCCTACAAGACTGCGTGAATACTTCACGCATTGCGTTCAACATGGTGCGGTCTGCGCGGCACGGCGGCGGAAGTTAAAATCATTGAACCACATTTATGTTTGTTCTTTCATAATTTTTTCGTTCATTTCTTATGAATGGAAGGCCTTGTCCACACAGAGATAGGTTTACGGAACTTAACTTTCGCGCAAAGTTTCGTGAACTTTTGCTAGTAGTGTTGACAGGGCTTTCCCAAAAAATGTGTTCAACACGAGTAACTGCGTCTTATGCACCCCTCCCCCGCTGGCACGTTCATTTGATGGTTTTATCGAGTTTCAAAACGAATGAGAGGAGGCGGCAAAATATAAGCGGCCCGTGGGCGGCAAGTAGGTGAATCCGGCCCTGTTTATGAGTATTTTTCTTCCCGTTTTTCTCAAAATTGTAATCTTAATTTGGATGTATTTCTATCAAACGGAACTAAGCGCCAATTTAAGTTCCTTTTGCGGAATTTAGAATGCCGGATAGCGCGTTCTTTCAAACGAACCTAAGCGCCATGGAAAAGCACTGCGAGTATAGGACGGAATAAGCCGGACGCTCGATTCCGCCGCCAATCCAAGCCCCCCTCTACCTTCCTCAGCCTATGGCGCTTAGGTCCGTTTGATAGAAATACGTCCATTTGATCTGTGGTATCTGAAAATTTCACGGAAGAATAATCATATAACTTTCTTTAAAGATATTTTTTTTCGTGCGAAAAGTTGGCGACGATAGGATGTTCATAGGATGTTCTTGCAAGCACAGCAAAATAGAGATAAGGTATCGTGCATCCAGTTTCGGTTATTGAGACTGAACGTAGTTTGGGAATAATCTAAATCAACAACCCCTGACCGTCCTTGAATGAAGGAACCTAATTGCTCAGAGGCCAATTTTTCAGGAGCAAGATTTTGTCAAGTTTCGTCGAAAAATCAAAATTAGAATTTTTGAAGTCAAATATTCTGTCTTATCGCAAAGAATATGCACCTCAATTCACTTCATTTTTGCTCAGGCGTAAAATTATGTTGGAATCTAAAAATTTCACTTTTTAGGCGCCTATACTTTCTCCTTCAGCATATTTATTCTACGAGAAACGTTAAGCTAGCTCTTATTTATTTTCCCCCAAAATTAATGGTAATTCAACACAGTTTAAAAAAAAAACAAACGATGATGAAGACACATGAAGTATATTCATAAAAAACAACACAAATGAGATCATATAGGAAGAAAAGTGGCGTACTGTAAAGTGATTTAAGCATATTAGGTACATACATGCTAATTTCAGTCTAGAATAATTTTTATTTTTCCCCGAGCTATCCAAAAAATTTGATTCGTAAAAAGAATAAACTTTTCAAGAGAGCATGAACAAATATTTTAGGTCAGAGCACCAAATATCAAAAACAGAGTTTTAATACAAGAGTTGTATTTGTCACTCAGTACGGCGTTAATAATTAAACTGATTTCTGATGATATGGGTACATCTTTATTCTAAGGTGCTCAAAGCTCTATAGTGAGAGCCTTCCTGACCAAATGGACTGCATTTTGCAATTTGGACCTATAAATTTTGGCTCATCTGAAAAAACACTTATGTGCATAGGGAAACTAATGGCACATACGTTTTTTTAAACCGGGCCAGAATTTATAGTTCCAAATTGCAAAATGAAGTCCAAAAATGTTTGATTTATGTTAAGGTTGCTAAGATTGTGAATCTTCTTGACTATTAGGCTCACCGGAAAAAAATACATTGGATTTAGAGTTCAGACTCTTGAAAACATTGACAAGAAAACATACTCTTGATTCAATCAGATTTTCGCTTAAATTAAAAGGAAATCCGCTGAAATTAAAGGGCTTGGTTCTTGATCTAAGCGAAAATCCGATTGAATCAAGAGTATTTTTTCTTGTCGATGTTTTTAAGAGTCTGGACTCCAGATCCAATGTGTTTTTTCCAGTGCTTGTCGAAAACTATATATGCTCTGTTCTGCAATTCGCTCAACATGTTTCCGTCATTGTTTTGAATATTTGGGCAAAGAAATTCAGACAATGAGGGCCACTTTTTGACTTTGGATGCCTATAAATAAAAAAAGAGTTACACAATCGTAGCGATATTGACATGGTTTTGCTCTGTAGAGAAGATCCTAAAATGCTGGAAGTAAGCTCTGAAGTCGCGCAGAGATTTCAAAATTATAATCAACAAATTGCTTGTGTTCACCTCAAAATTAAGTTTCTTTTTTCATCGCAACGTGTTCAATATCCACTCGAAAATATTTTTTGTATTCATTTTATTGTTGAATGCATTTCGGCCGAAACGTGTTCAAAACCCTGACGATTATCTTCGGGGCATCGGATCTTTGAGGTCAGCAATGACGTAGGCGACTGCTGCCCAAAGCGCGGTGCACTTGTCCATGTCTTGGGGATTCTGGACGGTCATCATGTCACCTTCGGAATGGTGGAACCAGAAGTACCTCTCGTTATCGTTGAGCAGACTCGCAGCTGGGATCCCTTCGTTGATGAATAGTTCGATGTCAGAACCCACGGATTTATACCTTTTTATCTGCGTTGCATTTATGTAACCCATTAAACTGTGAAAAAATCAAAATACAAATTTAATTTAATTTTAAATAAAATCATAAGAGTAACGCGTAGGACGCATAACGCCAGAGGCGCGAAAGGCTACGGGGGGCTGGATCGCGGCGCGGTCAAGGGTTGGCCCCCCTTACTTTATGAGTGAAGTTCAGTGGTGGTCAATCTTGTTAAGCGGCAACACTGATTCCGTCCTTTTAGACGTGTGTAAAATAATCGATATTGATTGAGGAAAGCTGCCTCACTTGGAATCGATTCTTTAAATTGAATTATTTTGAAGAAAATCCATGATACCATTTTGCGTTAAATGCCACTCAATAGATAACTACATTCATGGCCATTGATTTTTTTAAAAAAAGTAAGGTCAGTTTGGTTCAGTGGGCAGGTGAATACCAAGTCGATACCCTTGAAGCAGGGACTTTAAGGTTTAATTGTAGGTATGTAAATAAAAAAGTACACTTCGCAAGAATTTATGTATTAAAACTCTATGAATGCACATATTGGGGAAAAACTATTTTTTCGATGGCATTAGGTAAAAAACTCCTTACTGCAGATTTCTTCACTAGATTAAATGCAACTGGTTTCCAAACAGTCACTGCTTTACTAACTCTATACAAATGAGGAAGGCAAGATATTGCTAACGATTTTTTTAAGGTCAAATTCGTACCTTCAGAGATATTGGCGTTACACTGATTTTAGGCACGTCATGCATCTCTATAAGATAATCGCTGGTCGAGCGTGAAAGAATCTTCGAAACAAGTATTAATGAACTCCAACCGGAACAGATTCACAGATGGATTTAGCGGAAATTTCAGTGGACCTGGTAAGACGGGAATCAATATTCCTCAAATGTAAAGCTTTTTCTTAAATCCGAGCGATTTAAGTCAGGGGTCCTTTTTTCACTTCAAATTCCTTAAAAGTGCGGTGATCCTATGCTAACAAGTAGGTAAAGCCTCATCCCCTCCTCAACAGGGCCGGATTAAGGGGGTGGCCACATGGGCCGCGGCCCATGGCGGCATATCTATAGGGGACGGCAAATTTTGCAAATTTTTTTAAATGTAGGTATAAAAAAAAATCGGATTTAGAAAAAAAAAATTACAAACGAGAGAGGGCGACAAAATCTCTCATTTCCTGAGAGTATAATAATTTCTAATTTTGTTGTCTTTCAGAGATTCAGGAGACAGGACCTTTAATTATTCAAGTTAGGAGAGAAACCAAATAGTTAAAACACGCAATTTGGCCCGGAACGGCGCGACTTAGAGAGAAATGATACTAGGACTTGAGATGAAAAGGAGAAGCCCTCGGCGCGGCGATCGGCATGTAACACATATTAGCCTACAAGACTGCACGAATACTTCACGCATTGCATCAAACACAGTGCGGTCATTGCGGTCAGCGTGAAGTGGATAGCGCCTACAAGACTGCGTGAATACTTCACGCATTGCGTCAAACACAGTGCGTTCAGCAGCGGTCGGCGTGAAACTCACAGCGCCTACAAGACTGTCGGAATACTTCGCGCATTGCGCCAAACAGTGCAGTTTGCGCGGCGCGGCGGCGGAAGTTAAAATCATTAAACTACATTTATGTTTGTTCTTTCATAATTTTTTCGTTCATTTCTTATGAATGGAAGGCCTTGTCCACAATGAGAGGTTTACAGAACTTAACTTTCGCGTAAAGTTCCGTGAACTTTTGCTAGTAGTGTTGACAGGGCTTTCGCAAAAAATGTGTTCAACATGAGTAAAAGCGTCTTATGCACCCCTCCTCCGTTGGCACGTTCGTTTGATGGTTTTTATTAATGTTTCAAAACTAATGAGAAGGGGGCGGCAAAATACAGGCGGCCCATGGGCGGCAAGTAGGTAAATCTGGCCCTGCTACTCAAAAACCATCGCCATTCAAATCGTTGTTCGAGACCATTCCAACTCGGGTCGCCGAGCCGGGAATCGAACCCGAGATCTCCTGATCACAAAACCAGAGTTACATAGGGTGTCCCAAAAGTACTGCCCCTTTTTCCGCAGAGGGCGAAAGAATGCAGATATCAAAATGCGGTTTGTGTGAGGTTATAGTCCTAGTAATTACCTATAAAACAAGACCAAGTTGAGCTCTCTAGCTTAAAATTTGACCGAGATACAGCATTTTGAAAGTGACGTGTCAAGGTGCCGCCTACGAGATTTTCAACATTTTTTAAGAAAGAAAAAACCAAGTTTAAGAATGAAACGGTTTTAAAAAGAAGAAGAAGCGGCCAGAAACATATGGCAACACTGTGTTTTAGGCGGCATTTGGCAACGTGTAAGCGCCCCTATGCAGACCAACGACAGGATTGAAAGTGTCCGCTAGTGCCATCCAAGTTGGTCAAGCTTTCCCGGCACGTCAATCTGAGTTCATCCCTCTGTCGTTTTGGAAGTTTCTTTCGCGATGAGTACCGAATTAAGAAAAAAACAACACCACGTTATTCGTTATTGTTTTCGTCGAGGAATGTCTGTAAAAAACACTTTTAATGAAATGAAAGGCGTGTATAAAGACGACTGTTTGGACAGAAGTAGCATTGGTCGTTGGTTTAAATCTTTTTCTGGCGGCCGCGAATCGGCGGAAAGTCCCGCGAAACCGGGCCGACCGTCTACCTCCACCACAGACGAATTAATCGGTACCGTTGCTGCTGTTGTTCGAGGAGACCGTCATTTATCCTTGCGTAAGTTTCAGGTGTCGCTTGACATCTCAAAAAGTTCATTGCACCGGATCTTAAAGGACCACCTGCAGATGCGTCGTGTCTGTTCGTCCTAGGGTTCGTCCGTAAAAAATGTTGAAAATCTCGTAGGCGGCACCTTGACACGTCACTTTCAAAATGCTGTATCTCGGTCAAATTTTAAGCTACAGAGCTCAACTTGGTCTTGTTTTATAGATAATTACTAGGACTATAACCTCACACAAACCGCATTTTGATACCTGCATTCTTTCGCCCTCTGCGGAAAAAGGGGCAGTACTTTTGGGACACCCTATGTACAACCGTGCGATAAAAATAAATATCGAAAGCAAGAAAAAGTATCCTTACTTCAAGATCTCTTGGATTACAGTGGCGGCCGCATCAGATGCAGCGACCTCCAACCCGAGGGGCGTAAACGTTCCCCCGTCTGATTCCATCACAAAGTTTATTTTTTCCAAGTCGGACCTGTGCCTGTTCAAATATTCTTTCGCTCCGACGTATCCCCACTCTTCTGCCGTCCATAGGATTCCTCTGGAAAAAAGACAAACAATGATGATTGACAACTGCCTCGCAAACAAATCCCGAGGCTCAGGATTGAAAGGCAAGACACTATAACTTGTTCCTCGTGAGAGTATGTTTTAAGCATTAGCTCTTCAAAATTACGGCTCATTCCGGGTAAATTTGGGTAGTTCTTGTTGTAAAGTTCAAAAGTATGGGAATAATCAGTATCAGTAGGGTGAAATATAGATTTAAAAAAACCTCAGCATTTTGCGGGCTATAGTCAGAATGCATACGTAGGCTATTATAAAATATTGCGAGAGCCCTCGCCAGTTATTTTTCTGAATTATGTAAAAAAAAACGGGTTCCCTTTTTTTCCAATTTCGGGACCATAGCGGTCTCAAAATGTATTAATTTTTCAGATTCAACAGTAACATTATATTTGTTTAAGTTTCTCGTAATCCCGAAATGCCGCCTAAATTCAGAAATAATTATAACATCCATTCACAGTCATTTAAAATAGAATGTCGAAGCACCTTTCAAAAATTAAAAAATATGAACAAAAATTACAGGATCTGGTTATGGGCGTAATTACAACGCTGAAAAATTGTTTGGTAGAAGAAGCAATAAGGCATACTGGGAAAAATGGAATTTCTTCGTTGAAATCTCCGAGGGTAATCAAGTTGCATCATAGCGTCGTGCCTTTCCCGTTGATCTTGGAAGAGCTTAAAACATCCTTTTTTTTCGGTTTATACGACTTATTGTTTTTCCGGCCAAAGAATTTTTCAACGTTGTAATTACTCCCATAACCACGTCCTGTATTTCTTTTAAATGATTAAGTTACTGGCTATGTTACTACATCAAATTGCCATGATTTTCAGAATGGTCAAAAGTCGATTGAACGTATTTAAGGTGATTCGATGGACGCCATATTTGGTGTCAGAACAGCATGCGATATATCGCATCAATTGGTTCAATGTCTCAGCTACTCGTCATTTTTCTCCAATTTTGAGATCGCAATTCTGTTGTCAGGAGACTAAAGCACTCACTTACCAATTTTAACAAAGATATTCAACGTAATAAAGGCGTGGTTTTTTTAGAGGGAAAATATCGCATTCGAGTGCAGTTTCGATATCAGTATCGAATGCGATATTTTCCCTCTAAAAAAACCACGCCTTTATTACGTTGAATTTCTTTGTAAAAATTTGTAAGTGAGTGCTTTAGTCTCCCGACAACAGAATTGCGATCTCAAAATTCGAGAAAAATTATTAGTAGCTGAAAAAGTAGAGCCAATCGATGCGATATATCGCACGTCGTTCTGACACAAAACATGGCGTCCATCGAATCACCTTAAATCATAAGGACCAATCTTCATAGCAACCTCAGCCCTGAGATTCATAAGATTACCAGTGGCGAGGCGTGAATGATCGAATATCGATATCTCGATCCCCATTTGAGGCTGCGATTAAGAATCGCGAGTATTGGAGTGTTCGTTGCAAACAACCTGTTATATCGATCCTTTTCCATAGGTTTAAACGGCAAATCAATCGATTCATCGCAAAGCACGCCATACCACTGAAGATTAAATTTATGCATGACAGGGTTCATGCTATAATGGGAATAATCCCTTTTGATTTAAGCACGTTCGAGAGTAAAAATTTTCCAGAGCCAATTTAAATACTCATTCTTTCGCCAAGAAAAAAGGACCAACATGTATAAAAACTTTATATTTTTTAATGTTGATTTCTTTGATTGAATTTATTCTTATAAATTGATTCTTCTTTCTTATTGATTTCTTCTTCTTATTTCTTTATTTATTCTTTATTCTTTTTTCTATTTAATTTTTTTCTCTTTTATTTTTGTTTTCTTATTTTTTTATTTTTTTTTATTTTTTTATTTTTTTTATTTTTTTATTTTTTTATTTTTTTATTTTTGTTGGATTTTTTTTTATTTTTTATTTTTTTTTTATTTTATTTTTTTTTTGATTTTTTTTTATTTCATTTTTTATTTTTTATTTTTTTTTCATTTTTTTACCTGTGTGATTGAGCATACCTGATTGTTCTTCGAGGTCGTAGCCCCAGATTTTTGAGGACGATAAGACTGTGCCACGAGATGAAAGCGCCACCACCGTCGTCCATCGCTCCCTGCCCGACATCCCAACTATCGATGTGACCCGAGATAATGACCTGCTCCAGTGGCTTGGAAAACCCTCCGATTTCCGCGATGACATTCCGTGAGGTCTCAGGACCGTATTCTTTCGCGTTCATTATCAGTTTTATCGTCACTTGTGAACCTGAAATTCAACGCAAAAAATTAGAAAAGAAAGAGCTAAATGTAAATATCGATGGCTAAAATGAAAAAGTAGATCGTTGGCGCTGCAAGCCCCCGCAGCCCCGCTCTTGTTAAGTTTTTTTTTTTTTTTTTTTTTTAAACACTGTGTAACTGGACTACATTTTGCAATTTGGAACTATAAATTCTAGCCCGGTTCAAAAACAAAGTATGTGCCCTTAGTTTCCCTATGCACATACGTGTTTTTTCAGATGAGCCAGAACTTATAGGTCCAAATTGCAAAATGCAGTCCCACTGTTGTCATTGAAATGGACTGCATTTTGCAATTTGAAACTGTAAATTCTGGCCCGGTTTAAAAATAACGTTTGTGCCATCAGTTTCCCTGTGCATATAAGTGTTTTTTTCAGATGAGCCAGAATTTATAGTCCCAAATTGCAAAATGCAGTCCAGATATTTTAAGGATTTTCTTTGCGCGGTAAATAATCCTCGCAGAAAATTTAAAAGAGATATTTAATTGCGTATTCTATTTTGAAAAAAGCAGGATTGCAACGAAGATATGCAGAAGTCGACTTTAACCGCCTTTACGCGCGTAAGTATATGAATTAATGAAATGCATCCGCGTATATCTATATGAAAAATAGGGTTACAATCCACTAAAAGAAACTTGTTGCACAGAAGTGGAAACGGGAAATGGAGAAAGAACGTTCAATCACATAGCCGATGTGATAGTAACGCCTGGATGCAACTATTCGCGCTCAATGGATGTCCTTGTTGCATATCCAAAAAACTGAAGGCGCTCATGTTTTCCTTCCGCTCACGCATGGGTAGAAACCAGCGCGAGGCGGCCGCGCATTTACCGGTCGCGTTAAAAAACAGTTAAACCTTTTTTTCCACGAGGCAAGACATTTCTATACATATTATAGTCTGTCCGAGATGGGAAGGTCCGTGGAAAGTCGGAATAATTAGCACTATTTTGTAGGGTGGGGGTGTCTCGACCCTCGTCAACTGTCACTTATCGATGTTTCGCGCACGCCGCAGCCACCGCACAGGAGGCTATGGACCTTGGAGCGGCGGTTTTTCCCGGGATATGAACCTGGAGCCGCAAATTCCTGTGCTAGGCGCCGAGCTGCGCGATGCGGCAAGCGACTCATAAGGAGTCAGCCCTCTGTGCGGTGAGCCACGACACAGGGTTGGTTCAGTGTCTTCATCTCTTACAATGGCTCGAACGCTACCCTTGTTTCTACATAGTGCAATTAATTCCGACTTTCCACGGACCTTCCCATCTCGGACAGACTATAAATAAATACTTTTTCATATTTCAGAATCAGGCCATTTCCCGAAATTTAAAAAAGCATTTGGAAAAATGTTTATCATTTCTTGAGTCTGCAATTAAAAATGCGTTAAAATCAAAATCTATCGTCATTGTGGTGCTTTCACAATACTTTAATGTAATGATATCGTATGCGTTAGATAATATAATATCGTTAAATTTTAACAGAGCAGAACCGCGGGACCCAACTCATTTTGGGCAGGTATTTTAGGAAATTCTTCACATTTGTATCCACTGGAGCCTTCGAATACTGCACAGCACACTGATAGTGATATTTTGTTTGCATATTGAAGATAAGTTCACATTAACTTCGGATTTACTTGCAAGCCCTTGGCTATACTTGACTCTGATTGGCTTTAAAATTACTGAATTTGCCTCTGATTAACTTTAATTGTCTCCAAGTTGGAGTCTCATTTGACTGGATTTACGAGTCAGTTGACTCAACACTGGAAAAAAAACACATTGGATCTAGAGTCCAGACTCTTAAAAACATCGACAAGAACCAAGCCTCTTAATTTAAGCGGATTTCGTTTTGATTCAAGCAAAAATCCGATTGAATTAAGAACATTTTTTCTTGTCAATGTTTTCAAGAGTCTAGACTCTAGATCCAATGTGTTTTTTTTTCAGTGAATGGATCCTCAACATAGGAGCAGAATATTATAATTTTCAACATGCGCATATAAGTTCTTTTCTATCCAAGTTAATGCCAAATTTGGCTGGATAAGCTGTATAGAACATGGTAATTGATTAAAAAATCGAGCTCCAAGCCAAAAATGACTATAGTAATATTTCAAACTACATGTAGGTTGAAATATTACTGTTATTTTCTATTTTGTCTATTATGCTACTAACCTCTATCGACCATTCTGCGAAGCATCTCTGCTGCTTCGATGGAGATGCAAGCAACGGGGACCTTGGTGACGTTTTCGGCGTAGTTCATGGAGCCTGTATGGGGAGAATTTATGGAGAAGGGAGCCACTGAGCGGACCAATGTTGCCACTGCTCCGTATTTTCCCGCCTCCACTGCGGCTCTCCCCCGGTACTCCACCGTCACACCATACCATACGTAAGCCTCATTGAACACCAATATCTTCCCTTTGATCTGAGAACGCAATCATGAAAATTAATAGACCCTTAGGTGAAGGTAACCAAATGGAGATGTTACATAAGGGGAAGGATTTGCGATTTGACCATTGAATCGTATGTAAAAGTTCGCGAGAAACACGATGGTGCCATTGGTTTTCTCTGAAATCAACTCCCAAGCTCAAAAAAAGCTCTCAGAGTGAAGCCAAAATGGAGGGGATATCCCACCCTACCCTGAGAGTCCACCTCTACATCAAGACAAACTCTTCATGCAAAGATAGGGAGCAAATACATTAGCAGGGTTGCCGTGTTTTCAGTTTTGGAGTCCCCAAATAAAGTGGCAACCCTGCTAGTGTATTTGCTCCCTATCTTTGCATGGAGAGTTTGTTTTGATGTAGAGGTGGACTCTCAGGGTAGGGTGGGATATCCCCTCCATTTTGGCCCCACTTTTAGAGCTTTTTTTGAGCTTGGGAGATGATTTCAGAGAAAACCAGTGGCACCATTGTGTTTCTCGCGAACTTTTACATACGAATCAATGATCAAATCGCAAATCCCTCACACATGCAACATCTCTATTCATGGTTAAAGTCTGGGACTACATGTATCTTAACCCTAAAATGCCCAAGCCGGATCGAATGAGGGGCTTGGAGGACAAAACGCAAAAGTGCGGTTTTTGAAAAAAAAATGAGATAATATTATAGATGTGATATTGACGCATTTGGCAAGGTTTTCAGTTTCAGGACTCTTTAAATCGTTTTTTTTTAAATCCAGAAATTATCAACATGCAGTGAACACAATTGCGATCTAAAGTCAAAAAGAATCCAAAGTAGAATAATTAAAATATACCATCGAGTCATCATTTTATTTGATCAATTATCTTGTGCGGGTCTCCAAACGAATCTTGAGATAATATAGATTTTGAGTGAAACTGGTCTTATCGCTTATCCTGTGAAAAATTTGCTCCCAAATTCCAATTTTTAAGCGTCAAAAAGACAGTTTGAACTGTCTCTCTGTCACAAGGACCTATGTAATTTCGAAACTTCAAACACGTATTTCTCGAAACAGCCTGCGCCTTGTCCTCCAAGCCCCTCAAATTGACTCGAAGATTGCTAAAAACGCGTGATCAAATTTTAAGTAAAGAAAAAAAACGGGTGTCGCCAAAGCAGCCAAAGAGACTTTATCGGGCCTCAATTTTCAACATTCCTCCCGAATCCAAGCGACACGTCCTCATTTGAAGTATAGAGCTAATCGTTGTGAGTTATTGTCTAGCGCCATCGCGCCTTCAATTTTTCAGATGCAATACGGACATCCATCAAGCACGAATAGTTGTATCTCTGCGCCGTCATCAATGAGCGTCCTTTCCCTGCTATTTCCATGTTATGTTGGTTCCATCGGTTTTTATTTGTAGTGGTGCTTCAAGGACTGCGTGAGCAACACATCCGTCGATAGGAGAAACGTAATCGGGCCTCGTTTTTAAACTTTCCTCCCGAACCTAAGCGACACCTCATCAGCAGCATAGAGCGAAGTATTGCGAGTTTACGTCTCGCGCCATGGCGCCTTCAATTTCGCAGATGCAGCACGGACATCCATCAAGGACGTATAGTTGTATCTCGGCGCCGTCATCAATGCGCGTCTTTTCCCTTGCTCTATGTTGTGTTGGTTTCGTTCGTCTTGTGTGTATTGGTGCTTCAAGGGCTCAAATCAACGTATGTAAATACGGGTCAATTTGATCCGACTTTGGGCTTAGCGTTTAAAAAGTCTTGGATATCTAAGGGTTAATAGACAACTAGACAGAATGAGCGATAAAGGACAAGCTGCTGCAAGACATGTTCCCTCGAAAATCAAAATTTTTCATTCCTTAAAATTTCCCAGGCAAAAACCCCAATTTTGCACTATGAACTGAATTTGGACACTCTTGTTGCGTCTATTTTTATCCATAATTTTGATAAGGAAACGTATGCTGTACAAGAGATATAATAGACGCTTCGCAGCCCGCGATAAGATATACAATAGAATAAAACTTTAAATTTAAAAATTAAAAATTTAATTTCGCAGCATGAACTGAATTTGGACATTCATATTGTGTCTATTTTTATCCATAAGTTTGATAAGGAAACATATACTGTACATGAGATATGATAAACGCTCCGCAGCCCGCGATAAGATATACATAATAATAAAAATTTAAAAAGCGGGTAACAAGGCTAAAATTTCACGAATAAAACCAAAACGTTGCGGCTAAAAACTCAGCCTTCCTCAGTTGGACAAATAAAAATAAAAATAGTAAGAATCTAAAATAGTTGTCATAACAACATAACAACATTCTCACTTTGAAAGGTACAGCCAGGTACTATTTTAGATTTTTACAACTTTTCTTTTTATTTATCCAACTGAGGAAAGCTGAGTTTTCAGCCGAAACGTTTTGGTTTTATTCGTGAAATTTTATTCTTGTTGCCCGCTTTTTAAATTGTTATTCAATTGTATATTATACACCTAGTGCTTCATTTATTACAGTGTCCAGAGGCTCATTGCTATGTTTCAACAATTCCACCAATTTTCCTGAGAGGACAGCATATTAAACGAAAGTCTGAAGAGTCCCTCTGATTTTTTCCGCATTCCTCGGTTATTTTGTAAAACTTAGAGCAAAAGGTTGAGTTGTTTTACTACAGTTGCGGTTGGGTAGATAGGTGAAAAATATGTACAAAAGTACCGTTACACACCCAATGAATGGCTTTTGTCTCTAGGTCATGATTCTTATACATGAAGTGGCGAGGCGTACTTTGCGAAACATCGATTGATCTGCCATTTAAACTCATGAAGAAGGATCGATAAAGAGGGTGTTGGCAACGAACACCTTAATAATCGATTCTTCACCATAGCTCCAAATGGGGAAATCGATAATCGATCATTCACGCCTCGCCGCCACTTCCCAAGTTGCCCCAAGTAGCAGTGATCGCGATAAATCGTCACCTTCCAGGCAAAGTATCGCAAGCGCCATGCGACGTTTAAAAATTTCCGCCGCCATTTTATTTCTTTACTGAGAAATTGTTGGTTGAATCTGTTTGGAAATTTCACTAAATTTTATCGGTAGCACAAAGAAAATTCAGTGAAATTTTCGGACAGCTTCGTTGAACAATTTCTCTGTAAAAAAATAAAATGGCGGCGGAAATTTTTAAACGTCGCATGGCGCTTGTGATACTTTGCCTGGAAGGTGACGAAATAGCGATTTTATCAGTTGGTCATCGCCATTATTTCGGTGGCAATACATCGAGATATTATCGCATTAAAAATCGCGATATATGGCGATTAAATCGCAATTTTTGGTTCGATAAAATCTTGATCAACTTTTGTTGAAAAAATCGAGATTAAACCGCCATTTATCGCGATTTTTATTTCGAAAATATCGCGATAAATTGTCGGGCGATAAAAGCGCGATTTTATCGTGGTAAAGTCGAGGATAATCGCTCAGATGCTGACGATCCTGGCGATTTTATCGCCGATAAAATCGCAATATATAGCGATTTTTCCGTTGAGAAATACTACTTGGGTTGCATCAACTTTATACTTACTGCATCTGTGTTGGTGCTGTTCAACCGCTCAAGTTCTTCAAAAGAGTCCACGACGACAACATCTGCAGTCAGACCCTCAGGTGGGGTGCCGATCGAATGACCCAAGCCTAAAATTTTGATCTCGGTTTTCCTCGGGCTCAGCAAGTAGGCCGCCTCGTAGCCTCTGGAATTGTATGAAATATTATGAATAATATGAATTTTATGAACATAGAATAAACATAAATACACCTGGAAATATGATTTGCACTGGAAAAAAACACATTGGATCTAGAGTCCAGACTCTTGAAAACATTGACAAGAAAAAATACTCTTGATTCAATCGGATTTTTGCTTGAATCAAAACCAAATTCGCTTAAATTAAGAGGCTTGGTTCTTGATTTAAGCTAGATTCTGATTGAATCAAGAGTACTTTTTCTTGTCGATGTTTTTAAGAGTCTGCGGACTCTAGATCCAATGTGGTTTTTCTTTCCAGTGTGCTATGAAGAGAAATTTTTCTTTGTCGCGAGAAAAACGTAAAATAATATCAAATGATTCCATCACAACCCGAAAATTTTAATCACGGTAGGTAAACTTGCGTTGTCCCAGCTGAAATTTTACTGGGCGCAATAAGTTGTTCCCTCGACGCAACCAGTGGCGATTTTTCAAGTCATGTAACACTGTTTTTCCTCTATTTAAATCCATTGAAAATATTGATTTTAGATGAGACAAGCTGCCTTGCCAAGATTCGATTGTTCTCCCCTGGTAAAAATTGGCGATAAGAGCTGCGTTTCAAAATACCATAGGAATTCTTATATCCGGCTAAAGAAGGCTACAGAAAATCATATAGCTGGCTGTAGAATGCGAAGAAAATTATACGGCCGGGCTATACGAAGCGATACAAAATTATGCAGCCGGGCTATAGTTCCTATCGCAGGGCTTTACACTTTATCGCCTGGCTGTTGCTTTTTCGCCATCGATTATAAAAGGCTATAAGAACTTGTGTAGAAATTCGTGTGCTTTGGAAATCATTAAGTTTAATACGGAACCACCTTAATATTTACAAAACACACATTATATTTTCCTTTAATACATTTTTTTTTTTCATCAATGAAAATGAGAATAATACATACCGGATGTGCAAACATTTCAAAATCATGAGTTGAATAACGCTGACTCCGCCCGATTAAATATTAGAGCCTAACACAAAGCGGAGCGGCATAACGCACTGGCGTCTACAAACCTAACAGGGATACTTCACGCAGTGCGCAACGCGTGAAGTATCCCAGTTAGATTTGAAGGCGCCTATGCGCGTTTCGCGCTGGCTGCCCGCCTGCCGCGCCGCAGCGTGCCACGGCGCTTGAAGCAACTATTTCACACCAGAGGTATTGCACAGTATCATACGAAACTGAAGGCGCTTTAATATATTAGGAATGGCAGGCATCCATCAAAAGTACGGAACTTTCCTTGCAAAACAAATCAAGATACTACGGCCCAAGAGAGCAGTAGTGCAAAAACTCACTAAGTCCTAGCATGCGTAATTAATAACATTTAGCATACACTTTATCGCCTGGCTGTTGCTTAGTCGCCGTCGGCTATAAAAAGCTATAAGAAATTGTGTAGCCGGCTAGAAGCTATTGGAAATCTTACAGCCGGCTGTAAGGTCTATGGTATTTTGGAACATAGATTCTACTGCCGATTTTTATCAGGGCCATACATTCAGACGGAGAAAAACAGTATTTCTAACTTTCAAGAATCGCTACCGGATGCAACAATTATATTATCCTCGGCGCAACAAGAAACAACAAAGGAAGCGATTTCCTCCTCACATAAATTTCGATTTCCACCTTCTCTCAGTGCAATTGAAGGGCTTGAAGAACAAGGCGCATAAGTGCAGTTTGTTAAAAAATGGAGATATTAATGATTTCATGTAATAATAGTGTTTTTGCATATTCTGTGAAAAATTCGCTCCCAAATTCCAATTTTTAAGCATCAAAAAGTCAGTTTGAAATTTCTTTCGGCTATAAGAATCCATGTAATTCCGAAACTTCAAACTCGTATTTTTCGAAATAGCAAAAACACCACCTATGTGCCTTGTCCTTCAAACTCCTCAATCGAATGCATAGGTATACCTATCTTAAAACTCAAAACGAATTATCTTCCATCCCTTATTATCAGGTAATTTTTAACGTCTGGATGCGAGATGCGACTAAACCGCTCGCGCCTTCACTTTTATCTGTATGCAGTACGCCCATTCTTGGAGCAGTCATAGTTGCATTCAGGTGTTAAATAAATACCATCATCATTGCTCATTAATGTCGAGCATATCGTTTGAGCGTATTGCATACGGATGAAACTCCTCGTTTTCTACTTCTCGTAAATGAATTAAATAAAACACAACTATTCAGCACGCGAACCCTTTGCGTGATCCCACTTGATTTCATTCATTTTTACGAGGTCCCTTTTAGCATAGATACGTTCGTATCATAATCGCAATAATATACATTGGCGGATCCAGCAAATTGGGAACATTGTCTTTCCTCCATCAGGGCCGGATTTAGGGGGTGGCCACATGGGCCGCGGCCCATGGCGGCAAATTTCAGGGGCGGCAAATTTTGAAATTTTTTTAAATGTAGCTATAGAAAAATTGGATTCAGAAAAAAAATTATCAACGAGAAAAAGTGACAAAATCTCTCATTTCCCGA
This sequence comes from Bemisia tabaci, assembly GCF_001854935.1. Lineage (NCBI taxonomy): Eukaryota > Metazoa > Arthropoda > Insecta > Hemiptera > Aleyrodidae > Bemisia > Bemisia tabaci. Next base: position 514,736 of record NW_017557621.1, read on the forward strand.
GGGTATATCTCTAATTTTGTCGTCTTTCTGCGATACAATGGACAGCGCCTTTAATTACTCGAATTAAGACCAAGAGAGAAACCGAACACAGAATTTGACCTGGAACGGCGCGGCGCAGAGAGCAATGATGACGAGAACTTGAGATGAACAGGAGAAGCCCTCGGCGTGGCGCGCGGTCGGCATATAACACATTTTAGCGCCTACAAGACTGCATGAATACTTCACGCATTACGTCAAACTTAGTGCGTGCAGCAGCAGCGCGGCGGCGGAAGTTAAATTTTTTAAAACACATTCATGTTTGTTCTTTAATTATATTTTCGTTCATTTCATGTAAATGGAAGGCCTTGTCCACACAGAGATAGGTTTACGGAACTTAACTTTCGCGCCAAGTTACGCGAATTTTTGCTAGTAGTGTTGACAGGGCTTTCGCAAAAAATGTGTCCAACACGAGTAAACGCGTCTTTTATGCACCCCTCCCCCTCCGTCACGTTCACATGATGTTTTTTATCGATGTTTCAAAACGATTGAAAAGGGGGCAGCAAAATACAGGCGGCCCATGGGCGGCAAGCAAGTAAATCCAGCCCTGTCCTCCATTTGAACCTATAGACATGTATCGAATCTTGGAAGGACTAGGTGCTTCGACACGAATCGATTATTTAGCATAGGTTTAAATGGAAGAAATCCGGTGTTGCCAAATTGCTGGACCCGCCTCTGATAATTTTGTGTATCAGGTTATTTAGCAACCAAAGACGTTGACCTTTTTACAGATGTAAATTACTTTATGGTATTATTTGTCGAAACATTTATTTTCAGATAAGACGAGGTGCGGATGAAGTCATAATCAACCGACCAAAGGTCACTGAGAGTGCGCTACATCGAGGGTTTATTTTGCTAATTTCTGCGCTATACCGATAATTTTATACATACATAAAGTCGCTTTTATAGCGCCGCCTCGCGCTCTGCGACGCCCAATCGCCATTGCCCCCTATCCTCCCAGAGATCATCAGGCAATTGGCACCTTCTGATCTCCTCCTCCACCCCTTGTCGCCAACCTTTCACAGGACGTCCACGCCGTCGCCTTCCGGGAGGAACCCAATCGAAGACCTGCTTGGGCAACCGGTCGTCTGCCATCCTTCGCACATGTCCATACCAGACCAACTGCTTGGACCTGATATCGTGCACGATGTCCTTCTCTACACCCATGATCTCGCGTACTTTTTTTTTACTCGCATAATTTTATCATGATGCAATAAATTAATGACATCAGTCAACCACATTTATAACAAATAGTCAGCTGAGCAGATGAGCGATCTACCGGAGTCGTATACCTAAATATACCTCTCAAAAAGATAGCTCACTTGACACTCCCCCCCCCTCCCTTACAAAAGACCTCAGCTCTTTTAGCCAAAAGAGAAAAGTGAATCTGACAACCAAAATATAATTGTTTTGCAATTTCTTGGAGATTAGAATTTATAGTGTTAATAGCTAATACAATAAGCTATTTATTGTCAATTTTTTGCCTATGTATAACCTCTACTAAATAGCAATTTTAAACTACCCTTACCTGTGAAATACATACTTGCTATGAATAGTCATGTTCGATTTTGGAGGATGAAATAGCTATTTAATTGCCATTAATCGTTATGAGATCACTATTTTTGACGACTAGTTTTGACTATATTTTCATCATTCAATTTTTTAATTTTTAATAGTTGCTCAATTTCCATTTATCAGTATCGAGTTCCCATTTTCAAAGACTCTACGAAATGGGACGGAAAATATGAAGGAAAATAACTAAAGAACTCCTTTCTCTGTTATAACAAAAAATTAACATAATAGCGAGAAAAAGTAATTTTGAGGTGATGAAATTTTACCAGGGGTTCATGTCAATCTACTCTCTCGCAACGAGTGCAATGTTCCCTAATAATAGTGCTTTATTTTTCTCCATGAAGGGTGCCATAGCATGTTAGGTAATCTGCCATGCTAATGAAAAACGCCGTATGAGCCTTCAGACGTTGCCAAATTTCCTTCAACCAATCACAATTTTTTTGAGAAGTATGCGAATAGTTTTCTCACGATTTCTCGCGAAAGTTTCCTCGTAATTCGATCTAAAGTTTCTGAAAATTGCAATGAAAAATATTCGTAACTTTTCTAAAAAAGAATAATACATTATTCTGAGAGGGAATTTGGCAACATTTGAATGTACATACGGCGCGTTTTTCCTCAGCATACGGCAGTAAAATTATACTACTTTACAACAAAGCAACGGAACAACCGAGCACTGACCTCTCCCAATGTGGCACCTGCACATCCTCCCCGCGCACATTCTCCAAACCAAGCTCCTCAGATTTTTCCAAAATAAAATCGATGGAATCCTCCAGGTTGCGGGTACCGGCAAGCCTCGACCCGAAACGATCCGTAAAATCGGCCAGTGAATCATACGTGACGTTTTTGTAGCCTCCGTCCACTACGTACTTGAAAATTTTCTGCACTATTGGCGCGTACGTTTGAATTTCCGCCCTTAAAAAATCGGAGCCGAGACCAGCAGCCGATTCGCCGCCAGAGAGCGCCACGGTCAACAAAAAAAAACTAGTCCAACAAATTTCAGAATTCATTATTAACACAACTTTTCCCTCTTTCGCTCGATCGAATCACAACACTCTCTTGGCCGAATGTTTTAGACTGGAAATAACGGCCTTACTTTGATTCCCTAACGTTAACTTGGGCTTTGATGCCTAAGCATCTGGTTTTACGTTGAGTAGTTGTCGCGACTTTATTCGTTACAGAGACACACCACGAGAAGAGATGGGATGATTACACTCGCGACGACTGTTACAGCACGCACTACAGTCTCGTCTCTCGTCGTTAACCGGTTTTTATGAATGGAGCGAGGCAAAATTAGATATTTTTTCGGAGGAGTTGATTGGACGGAATAAAATTCCGGAGCGCGAGAGTCCTCCTGATGTGATAAGATAAGACGCACGAACTACCAGGCTAGATTAGGCCGTAACTTCGTCGTTGCGATCCAGTGAGTATTTCCGGTCATGTAATCGCGGTTGCCATTTAGCTAATTCAGCCTCTCCCCCAAAATCTACATCAACTTCATGATGACGTCACTAAGCACAAAGGATCTTTCTACAAACGGAGTTTAAAAAAAAACACAGGCTTTTAAAATGCTCAAGTGGGTAGCTGACGCGTATTTAAAAACCAACTTTGTTGTAAAATAAATCAAAATTGACCAGTGGCGTGGCGTGCTTTGCGATAAATCGATTGATCGGCCATTTAAACTAATGGAAAAGGATCGATAGATAGGGTGCTCTCAACGAACACCTTAATAATCGATTCTTTACCATGGCTTCAAATGGAAAAATACAGATGGATCAATCCCCAAGTAGCATGGATTGCAATTTCATTGCAATGGATTGTGAGTTGATTGCAATTTTTGCTTGTTGCCTATACGTTCATTTGAAGGCGCTTAAAAAGTTGCAATTTTATTGCAATAAGTTTGCAAGAAATGTAGATTATGCTTGTTGCCTAACCTTCTTTTTCAAGGTACTATAAAGACTGCAATTTCGGTGCAATCATGTTGNTTATGCTGCTAAACGTCGTAGGACATTAGGTAAGCATGGGTTCGAATTATCATAATTTCCCCGGAAAATTTAGGGGTTGAAATTTAAAGGTCGTCAATATTGAAATTTCTTTGCAAAAAAAAAAATTGCAACTTTTTTACAATGAGGGGGTCAGATGTTGTAAAATAATTGCAATTTTCTTGCAAGAAAGTTGAAATCATCTGGAAATTTTATTGCATTTAAATTGCAATTTTTTCGTTGCAAAATGCTACTTGGGTCATGCCTCGCCCACTGAAATTCACTTAAATCATCGAAATGAAATAAAAAAAAAACCCAAAACAAAATATATTTTCCTGAAATGTTCACTTTAATTACTGGAATAGTACACGTATGATCTATTTTACTTTACTACGCAGAACTTTAAGATAAAATAAAATTATAATAAATAAATGGGATAAGAAAATAAAGTAATATTGTTATTACATTTTAAGAACAGAGCGGGCCAAGGCGTCGCGCCGCGCGGCGTCACTGCATGCCGACGCCGCGCCGGTCGCCGCATTCGCCGAGGCTCTGAATTTCATCGTCGAACGGCTTGAAGCGAAGCAACTATTCGTGCTCTGAAGATGTCAATGTTGCATATACAAAAAGTTGAAGGCGCCACGGCGCGGCATCGCGACCGCCGCGCCTTCATCGTCAGCCCTAACCAGTATCTGCAACTTTCCAGAGAAGTTTATTCGTATCTGGAACTGTCACAGAAGAATATCGATAGCCGCCAATGTGCGAAATCACGTAAGTCCATTTGAGAGTTGAGACTTGCAGACTTCCTGGCATACTTTATTTTAACTTTAGAAATCTGGTAAACGTAATTTATTGATAAATTCCGATATTTTTTTTCTCTGTTAGGAGAATATTCCATTTAAATTGAATGCTCTGGAGGTGGCTTGTTTCCCTTTGAAAAAATAAAATAGTGGATCAAATTTTGAAACAACGTGATGGAGCTACATGCATTTCGCACTTTGGCCATCGGCACTCATATCTATCCTCAAAAATAGTAATTCGAGAGACATTTGGCGACATTCGCATGATTGCACACAGGTACGGCGGTTCTTTTTCCTTGGCATAATTGTGTGTGCGTCCTTTAATTTCTTGGTATGTACCCAAAAGAGGGGCTTTGAGGACAAGGCGCATAAGTGTAATTTTTGAAAAATTGAGTTATTAAAGATTTCATGTAATAGTAATGTTGTTGCACATTCCGTGGAAAATTTGCTCCCAAATCCCAATTTTTCAACATCAAAAAGTCAGGTTGAACTTTCTTCCCGCCATAAAGATCCGTGTAATTTCGAAATTTCGGACAAGTATTTTCTTGAAATAGCAAAAACTACACATATGCTCCCTATCCTCCAAACCCCTCAGATGTAAGTTTATATATCCACGACAGGTGCGAAGAAACATTCAGAATAAAGCCAATCGGTGCATCCTGTAGTTGATTCGATCGACAGACGCATTGGTCGGCGGTGACGGGGACTTGATGCAACTATTTAAACTTGATGGATGTCCGTATCGCACCGACTGAAATGCAAAACCACGTATCTCCATTACGGTGTTTCAAAATTTCCGTTCTTATTTCATCTCTTCCATGAGAAACAATCCGAATTTACGACTTTAAATTTTGAATCAAAGCTTCTGCTATCGAATGCGAGAAATCATGGAGAATTTAAGTTTTATGATGACCAGCTTCCCTACGAGAAAATAAAGTTTCTCAGGAAGTCTGCAACGTCGCAAATGGAGAAGCGTCGTCTCTCATTTTGCCCGAAAATATGTATGTATTAAATTGAAGGCATTATGACTTCCCTCTCTCTCAACTTATATTCGTCTGTAACGATAAACAATGGGACGCGCTAGCTACGGCGCCTTGATACAACTATACAACCTCGACGGATGTCCGCATTGCGTTCAAAAAATTGAAGGCGTTTTGACTCCCTGCTCACACTACTTGTAGCATAGAACTTGATTTAATTCGGCGGGGTGATGGGTTGCGTCATCAAATTTGAAGGCGAACCAGTAGTAATTTCGTTTCCAAGCGATGCGACGCGACGAACCAACGACCGTCACGCTGTAGGTAGCACCATCTTCTTCATTTTACAATGAAATAAGAAACAACTTAATCGTCCCGAAACATTGACAAAAAAAAAAACAAACAAACAACAACTTAAATCGGGACTAAGGCTACAAATAATAAAAAGAACACATGAAATAAAGTAAAAATCCCTGGACGTTTCGCAGGGATCACACCCGCATTTTCAACCGGCAAGAAAAAAAGAAACAAAAATTAGAAAGAAAGACACTATGAGCCCCACCGCTGTTATTGTGAGACTGATAGTGCAACCAAAATAAACGAGCGAATAAATGGAGCTGGAACACCTGAGTAAACTCTGTTTCCAGGAATGAGCTTTGATTCAAGTTGCACTTGCTCGTTTATTTTAGTTGCACTATCAGTCTCACAATTAATAGCAGCGGTGAGGCTCATAGTGTCTTCCTTCCTAATTTTTGTTTCTTTTGTTCTTGCCGGTTGAAAATGCGGGTGTGATCCCTGCGAAACGTCCCGGGTGTGTTATTTTTATTTTTATTATTTGCGGCCTTAGTCCCAATTTAAGTTTTTTTTTTTTTTTTTTTTTTTTTTTTTTTTAATGAAATAGGATTTACAGTTGGACTGCATTTTGAAATTTGGAACTATAAATTCTGGCTCATCTGAAAAAACACTCATGTGCATAGGGAAACTAATGGCACATACGTTGTATTTAAACAGGGCCAGAATTTATAGTTCCAGATTGCAAAATGCGGTCCAGTTAAGGGTTGAAAACTATGCTTCCGCGCTAAAGGAAAATTGTCGTATGTACTTTCGGCTGTTGCCAAATCACCGTGAATAAAATACGAATTTTCGGATAAATTTTGGAATATTTTCTCCAAATTTTTCAGAACAGTTTTCCCACAGTTGGACATATATATCACTTGGAACTTTCAAAGGGAAACATTTATAAGTTTCCTACAAAATAGCTCTTTTTCGAGAGGCATTCAGCAACATAATGTTATTACGGCGTTTTCCCGTAGCATGGCTTCGAGTTTCTGCTAATTTATTGATAATACCTCGAAAGTAAGTAAAAGGTCCCCATTGCCCCTAAAATCAATGCACACATCATCATTATCATCATTATTACATCTGATATGAATCAGAATCAGCCTAAGAGAATCAGATTTTGAAACTGACCACTATGTTTCTAACTTTGCGTTAAAGTCTTCTTGCATATCTACCCCACATTGTCCATGTCCATCTCAGAATGCCGAGAAAGATTCAGGATACAGCCAATCGGTGGATACAACTTAATGAACTTCGGTGTAGGGTTGGGTTGCATCGCCAAATTTGAAGGCGCGCTAACGACGAGTTACGCTGCAAGGCACATCATCCTTGCTTCAAGATGAAAGAGAAATTGTAGTTTAGGGATGGAAACTTTGCTTCTACCTCAAAGAAAAACGCCATAATACTTCGGCTGTTGCTTTTGCGTTGAAAAAACTGATTATCTGGGGAAATTTTGAATATTTATCCTTCAATATTCCAGAGAGATTAGTTCGGAATTTCATCTAAATCGTCTGAAACTGTCAAAGAAAAATATTCATATCTTCCCTCAAAAATAGTAATTTTTGGAGACATGTTTGGCAACTTCCGCACGATTGCTCATACAGTGTTTTTTCTTGGCATGTCTGTGTGTGTCCGTCAATTATTTCATTGGCCGTCACCTTATTGATAATTCCTCAAATGAGGGGCTTTGAGGACAAGGCGCATAAGTGCAGTTTTTGAAACAATTGATACCTATGTTAATGATTTCAAGTAAAACTACCGAGTCTTAGTGCATATTTTGTGAAAAATTCGCGCTCCCAAATTCAGACTTCTGAGCATCAAAACGTCGGTTCGAACTTTCTTTCCGCTGTCAGAATCCATGTCATTTCGACACTTCGAGCACGTATTTCTCGCAGTAGCAAAAACTGCTTTCATGCGCCTTGACCTTCGGGCCCCTAAAATGTAAGCTATAGGTCCCCTGGATGAACAGAAACATTCAGAATACAGCCAATATGTGGATAAAACTTATTGTTAATTAACTTCGGTGAGGTGTGGGTTGCACCGTAAAATTTGAAGGCGAAATTAAGTGGCGGCAATTTTGTTCATTTCTACACATATGCTTACAAAAGTATGACAGCATCATTTCGCAATGAATACCTAAATACAAAAACAAAACTCAAGGAATAGGAATTTTTGAAAATTCGCTTTTCCGAATAATTTATAGATGGTGCAAAATAACTGAGATCCTTTACGGTTTCAGCAACAGGAGGAATTTGGGAACAGCCCCATCATGCAGCTGATTTCGTTATTTTCATCCTTTCAGATGGAAAACAAAGGAATGAGTCATACATACGAGTGTGTGGTCAGACAATATGACCCAAAAACCTCGTAATCAGATACAAAAGGGAAAATTTTCTAGGCATACGATTCTCCTCTACCCACGTATAATTACGGCTGCTGAATCCGAAACGAAATTGGTTCTTCTACATCATGAACTCCCCTCCCCCCCAAACCTGAATTGAAATTTTCCTGAAAAAATCAATTTTCATAATTTTTCATTGAACGAAAATTCTGATTTTACAGGAAGATATTGGACCGAGGGTAAAACTGAGATCATTTTCAAACTCAGTGCGCAACATCACATAGGAGTCAACTAAGTATATGTATTTAGTACACTATACACAGTCCGCCGTTCAGTGATTTTTTTTTCCTTTTTTGCAGACCCGTCTTATTTCTATGATCCATGAACTTCATAGGCCTACTTTTCCTTAAATAATTTTTTCTACCTCAGCTAATATGGGTATTTCAATGTTTTAGATTCTAAACTTTAGACCTAGATCTAAACCAAGATCATCATGCTAGAACTCCTAAATCTTTTTGGTCCCCTCCCCTTCCACAAGACATACCTATGCTTCTCATAGGTTTATATACTGCACATAATACTTGCTTCGCTGTAATTTGATGATAAAGTAATTTACACAGCAACGCACTATAATTGTAAGTAGTTATTGTAAAACCATTGGTTTTCTTTGAGAGTAATGATTTGAGACCTAAATAATTTAAAGAATAGCGAATCTCTGTTGCTGAATGCTCGAGGTTCAGGGTTCCTGATGATTTTTTATAACGAGGAATGAAACTCCTTGCCTTGTTAAGATTATAAGTTCTTTTTAAAACAATAAATAGACATTTTCCAGAGAATTTGGTGAATATTTTGAGACGAAGAGCATATTTCCTTTTACAGTTACTGAGACTTATGCAAAAACATTTTAAGCGACTTAAATCATGAATTTTCAAGCATTGTGCAGTAACCTTGGACTTCCACCTCTCATCTACCATAAATGCAGGATTGAGGTCACTACTAAATATATCAATGACAACAGGTAAAGAATTATTTTTGTTAAATTTTTATTAGCAAATCAAAAATAAATGAGAAAGTATAAATTAGTGAGAAACAAATTAAAATGAGGATAAACAAAGGTTTGGAAAAAAAATACAAGTCCCACAATAGGTACAACAAAAAATCATGAGGAAAAAAAAATAATTTAAAAAATTGATACAGAAAAGGATCATCTAAATTTTATCTGGACCTTGGTATCCAATCTTACACCCTCAGAGAACATACAGTTCTTTCTTAATGTGTTCAAAAAGTGGCATAATAGATCTTTCCACTGTTCAAATAAAAAAAAAAATTAAATAAAAAATATTCAATGAGAACTAAAAGTCTTGAAAAATTCAGCCTCACTTTGAATTTTATAGGGTTGCTGCTGACTTTTTCTGCAACTTTGAATTCTCGAGTTAGTCGCCTCCCTTTGTTTGATGATTTGCAAACTATACATGAGTGAGATGTAGAAAATTGTTGACTGGTTATTGATATTACTTGAGAAAATATGAACATTTAATCACATGTGAAGCATTGAGCGGTAAATGTTCGCCGAAATCAGAGAGGACTTAAAAAAATGAAATTAATTAATGTAGAAAGATATTCACACAACTTCCGTAATATCACAGGCCTCCTCTCAATGCTAGAACAAGATGCAGTACAGATCCTCCTTGGACTTTATAATCTTGCGCTGTCTTCTCATCATTCCTGAAATTTTATAGAGCACACGTCAATACCTGGTAAATTAACATTGTCAGGTTATTCAATCAGACACATGTATGCCAAAACTACAAGCTAGGTGCTAGGATCTTCGTCTCTTAAGTTGTGCCTTTTTACAGACAATCTGACGTAAAGTTCCAAAAAATCCAAGTTGAGATTTAGAGACTAAGTACTGCAAAAAGAAGATGTTTAAAAATAATTTGACTGGAAAAAAATAACGCCCAAAAATGTTAAATCAAGTCAGCAATTAAACATTATTGATAGTTTAAAACGTTGTTTTTAGGAAAGTGTTAACCGCCCTTTCCAAGGCTATAAAATATTTCAGATTATAATAATAGAGGTACTCAATCTTAAGTGGCTCATTTGCTTACGTACCTACAGAGAATTATATCTTTTCCTATTAATTTACTTAGTCCTTTTTTTTACAATTTTAATCACAGGGACCAGACATTAAAAAAATAGAATACAAGTTATCTTGCTACCCCTTGGTGCCTACTAATAAATTTTTCAAATAAAAAATAATCATCATGTTCTTGACTTGCTGCTTGACTGCTCTGTTTGAATGAGGGACTCATCTGATTATCATTGATGTAATTTTAGGAGGGAGGGGCCAGGGAAGAAAACTTTATCCGAGATGAAAGAAAACAAACTCACATTTGTTTCCCTGAGAAGATGAGTCGCTGCTGCTGCGGTGGTATTCCCTCCTTTTCTTCAACTCTCTCTTTGATCCTTTCCACTTTGTCTGTTGGTTCGATATCAATTTCAATCTAGAAAATTACACAAAAAATGAAATACTCACAGATACAAGTTTTACCCAGCAGCCTGTGACAATCATAACATGAAAGGCAAGGGGAAAAAACGGTAAACAAGGCCAAAAATACACAATAAAACACCAAGACTTTTCAGCTCAGAAATGAAGCCATTTTCAGTCGGAGAAATAAGTAAGTAAAAATAAACAAAATTTAGAAAAAAAACCTGAAATCTACATGATGGTGGCCAGGATTCGAGAATGACTCTTGCCCATCACCATGTAGGTTTCAGGTTTTTTTTGAATTTTTTTTTTTTAATTCTTATTTCTCTGACTGAAAATGGCTTGTTTTAAGCCGAAACTTTTCAGTGTTTTATTGTGTATTTTTAGCCTTGCTTTACGTTTCCCTCCCTTGTTTTTTCATGATATACTCAAAACTAAGTAAAGCAAAATATCATAATTTTTTATCAGTGCTTGCAGGCAAAACTATGGGCGCTGCTTTCAGACTAAAATTCTGTGCCATATTCTTAAAAAAATTGTGACATTCCCTCCATTGGCTTGGCAGATTTCCTGAGTTTACAATGCTTTTGAATAAACTGCCTCTCAAGCTGATGACATTTGCATTATTAGTATAAATTTTTTCCCTGAATTTTAACAAGCGCAAAACTCTCTTGAGTGAGAATTTTAATTTATTTCAAGGTTTGTTGCAAAAGTTTTCATCAATGTCCAATTTTATGTGGTACCAGCGGTCATGAAGGGAAAAAGGAATGTATGCATGCAATAGATCTGCAAGTCTGAACTGCTCATAATGCAAAATCAAAAAACTACAATTAAAAAAGTAGTGAGCTAAACATATAATATTGAGATGATATAGGTACTGAAAATAAGGATGGCTTACCTCTTTTCCTGTGAGAGTCTACATCAAATTGAAAACATGGAACAAAAGAAAATAGAAAATTGAGATAAGTACATATTTCACAAAATAAATGATTGATAAACATAAGATTGATACGTGATGCTTCGTTACAATTTTTAATACATGCTCAATCAACAAATCAAATTTTGCGCCGTTAAGCTAAAATCAGAATGGCTAAATATCTAATATAAGACAGCGGCATATCCTTGCTGACACTAATATTATCTTGCACAACAGTCCTTAAAACTTCTGGAGTAGTATGATGCTTAACAGGTAGCTTTTGAGCCCAATCACATTGCTGCTGCAGTAGAACAGGTATAAACTAATAAGGCCACCCTGTGAAAATGGAGTGATCCAAACCCCATGCTGAACAAGCAACATTTTTCAACTTGGTTACAACTACATAACCCATGACTTGCATGTATATGAGGGAATGATCTATCAAAAAACTTCTCTGACACGATGCTTAACAGTCTCCCAGGGTCACTGAGACTGTTAAGCTGTGGCTTGTAAACAAAAAATCTAAAAGATACAGGATGCGTTTACTTCGACAGCGCATAACGCATCTGAGGATGAAAGAGGCTTGCTACAGACAATCAGCGATGAAACAGGTAAGGAATTAATAACACAAGTTCTTGGCGACCTGGGAGGGTATGATAAACTACTTTCGTATAATTCTTGCTCCTACTGGAACTCTTGCAGCATGAAACGATAAAGAGGTATGAGCATTATCATTCCGTGAGAAGTACGAATGAGGAAGTATAGATCTAAGCCCTTACCTTTACTTTGATCAGCATGATTGAAGATTCAACTAGTAGCAAATTTACGATAAACAAGATACCACACAGTCCTCCGAAACAATTGGGACTCTAACCGGAAAATGATCTACGGGTAAATGTAAAAATTTTCACAATACACAAGAGCCGGAAGATTTGAAGATTTTGCGGAAAAATTTTGTATAGGTTAGGATTCTTAATTTCCAGAAATTCATCCACGAACATTGTTTATTTTATTTGGTAGTTTGAGGTTATGGTTATGGTCATTATGGTGTGTCCATGTTGGTGATAGTATTATTTTAAATTAAATTAGTCCTAACAAAAATTTCGATCACTATTGTTTTTCTCCGATGTAATTTTCAACCAAAAACTTATCGGTCCGCTCAGGGAATCCAATAAAAAACAATTACTTTTACTTACTGCAAGTATTCCGTTCAAAGTTCTCGTTCGCCTTGTTTTGTAATCACCATCTCCATCCAGGATCATGCCTTTTATGCACGGTCATGTGCCCATCAGGCGTACACTGAAGTATTTAAATGCCGGTCAAATCATTCTCAAGGAAAGAATAAAAATATTTTCTTTAAATTTCAGCTCTAGAGGAGATCATCATAAAGGAGCTAGGTAAGAATTTTATGTGAATACCTGTATCGATAGTAATTGGTCATTTCCCTTTAAAATCTCTAATAAACCATGAATTAGAATCCATCCTTGTTACTTGTGCGTCTTTGTTGTCCAACGGTTACGTGGGGCTGGCTTGATTAGGGGCGGAGGGAGGATGGTGTTCTAGGAATGATAGAGCGCATTTAATCTAACCTCGAGCACAAATTTTAACTTTCAAATCAAAATCTCAACATGAATTTTGCAGCAGGACTAAAAAATAGTGAAGAATGTAAGCCCTAAGTTGAAGCAAATCCCTTAATGTAGGGGACCAAGGTTTAATTATTTGCACGTTTACAACAAGTACACGTTTGTGACCAGTCCTGGGTGCATAGAGTTTTAATGAATGTAATTTGGTGGCAAAAGTGCAAAACCACTTGTCTCCTTTGTGGTGTTTCAAAATTTTTGTTCCTATTTTATTTCTCAAAAGAGAAACAATTCAACTTTATAACTTGAAATTTGTACAGGATATTCTGCCATTGGAAAGGAGGCCATCAAAGGAGTTTTCAAGAAATCTTGTTAAATGGTTTACTAAAGAAAAGATAACACAAGTATGATGGGAAGTCTGTAATGTCGCAAACAGAGATATGTGGTTTCGCACTTTGGTCATCGAATTATTACTTGATAGGTATTTTTAGCTGTCCTGGGACTGAGGATAAAATCATATTTTCATGTGAACCTTTGAATACATTCCTCTTTCTCTTTCAGGGAATTCGCATTTTGGCATCTGCAGCAACTCCAACATAAAAATCCTGATGTTCACGTCGTCGAGTTTAAAGATTTGACTCCATCACCATTTATTAGATGCTTCACAGGTGAGTGTTTAAGTGTGAATGAAGTGATTATTTTGTCTTTAGATTTTAAGGTTTTGCATTGATGAAACTCACTCCATTTTCAGCAAAAAATATGAACTTTTCATCAACATTTTACCCAAACTATCAACAGATTTCAAAAAAATGGTTACTTTCCACTGATTTTGGCATGACGTTACACCGCATCAGACCCTCTTTCTCCCCCCATCCAGCACCTGTCAAACCACGCCAGACCCCCATCCTCCTTTTCTTGTACCCTCATCCCACCCCCCTGATGGACATCTCCCAAGACACTTCCTGCAATGACTGGCCTTTGAATTTGAAACATTATATAGGACAAATCCTGTATCAAACTTTATAATCATATTTTAACATAAAAAACGATCACTGAATTGAAATACTAACACTTTTCAGTGAATTTGAGTAAAGCAAGAGAGAAAATAAATTTAAATAATGGACTTTTGAATTCAGCGGGTAAATAATATAAGGGTGTTGAAACTAGAGTAACTGTATAGGGAGAGTAGCGACAGATCTGAAACTCCGAAAGTCCATCAGGCCTTCACCGATGCCTCCGCGGTTTAGTTAAAAGTTAGGGCCCAAAAGGGCAGCCAACCTATGAATTTCGAATGTCCAGAGCGATTTACAAATACAATTGTTACGAACCGTCGTTTAGGAAGCATGTATTTGGTTTACTTTTTGCATAAATTTACTTATTTTTGCGAAAGAACGCTCATTTCTGTACATTCTTAGCCATCTTGGTTAGAATTGAAATCTGTAGGCTGGCAGTGAAATTTTGTGTGTTAGAAGTTGCTCAGAAGGGTGGCTGCACTTTTGGGCCCTTAGCCTTCCATGAACCGATCTGTCGCTACTCTCCCTATACAGGTACTCTAGTTGAAACCGGGCTGGTTAGGTCCCAAAATTGACCCATTTATCTACCTTCATCAAAATCTTTGTTTGTTTCTTAAAATTTTGATGTTCTAGAAAACAATTTTGTACAAATACTCCTAAATACACAACAAATTCAGTTCTTCTCACCAAGTGTCTTGATGGTGATCAGCCTTCTTCCACCTACCCCCTTATGTGTATCATAATTCTTCATACCTGAATTTTTCCTTTTGAATTGTACTTAATATACTTTATTTTCATTTCAGACAATGGAGATAGTGTTATAATTGATTTGGAAGGGAGAAGCAAAGAATCAATCCATGATCATGTCATGAAAGTTTTAGGAAAATCCGAGTAAGTATATCGTCTTTTTTCCATCTTTTCTTTTCTTTTTTTATCATCATACAGAGTTTACCCTACAAAAATGAAAACCTGGAAATGAAGGATTTCAACAGAGGAATTATTTGTCAATTTGTCTCTTAATTGATGTTTATCTATTAATTTCCTTCATGACCAATTCATTTCATGTCAACTTTTCTCAAGGGAGGCTCTATTATTGTTTGAACAAGTACAATGATCATTCAAATGTTCATTGCTGTGCATTTGAAATTCCTGGCAGCAGATATGCAATCATTTTTTTGAAACAGTCATTCAAGGTTTCCAATTTTTTTTTTTTTTTTAATGCCCAACTTCAAAAGGAGTCATGCCTGTCAGCATATTTATGCTACATCTTTGAGGAAATCTTGTATCAGCAGAGCAGAACTTACATGAATAGGCGGTTCTAGACCTTCATGCTTGGGGGTGCCAAAAGATGGAAAATGACGAGATCCTCCCTCCTCCCATCATCCCTTGCCCATAATCATTGAATACTGGACACCTGCAGATTTCAAAAATTCATGAAATAAAAATATTGCCAATTTTTTGCGCTTCATCATACGATTTTTTCTCGACGTTTTTACTTGCCCAAAAGCCTCTTTCACGGTTCCGGTAACCGTACTTTTGCTTAGGGGTGCCCGGCACCCACTGGCACCCCCGTAGAACCGCCCATGCTTACATGACAGTCCTAGTTTTACTCCTCTCTTGTAACTTCAATCTTGGGTTCGAATCTTTTCTTTTGAAATATACATGCATAATTATGTACTGCCATCAGCTGAATAGATTGGTCTCTCTATTCCCTCTTTTTTGTTGTGGTTAATGGTGTATTTTTTTTTTTTATATTTCAGTCGTAAAAACTTATTTGAGCAGCTTATCGCCTCAAGTTTAAATCATATCTCAGGTCACTTCCTCAGTCTGGACACTCTCAAGTTTTTATCCTCCTCACAAATTAATTATTTTTGTAGGCGGTCATGCACAGGCCTCTCAGAAATCAGGCTTGCTTGTTTTAGGAAAATAGAACACTTCTATGTATTTCATGACGACTAATACATAATTTAAATTTTTTTTTTGTTTATTTTTCAGAGATTTATTAGAAAAAGAGGCAAAAGCAAGAGAGAAGAAAGAAAACCCTGCTAATTTTGGATATATGTGTGAGAAAAATTGCATCTGCGAATTCTTTGGTCAAGTTCCATGCCCAGGAGTGGTGCCTTTACCCCTTTACATGAAAGGAAAGACCATCAAGAAATTACTTGAAGGAGATGATTAATAAGTTCACAGAAACTATCATGTACGAACTAGTGATTGGAAATCACCTTAAAAGTTTTGTATTTTGTAAGTAGAATGCCCAAAATATGCTCTGCCTCTGTGTACATAACTAAGAAATAAAAAAGATGAGGGCAGGATTTTTCAACTCTTTTCCTCAGCTGAACCCATACCTGCAAGCTAACTGTGGATCGGAGGGCAGGTGTCCTTCAGTTTGCGGTCAGAGCTGAGAGAAATGAGGAAGAGCACTGCTGTAAGATGAATTGAGATTTCATGACCTAATCAAAGTCAGACTCAAAACTTCATTGAAATCTTTATTCATCTGAGCACTTGCGTTAAATGATACTGAAATAGATTTTTTGTTTGTTTGTACAGTATAATAATGATATCAAGTCTCATTTCAATGGATTTTCATGTTTTCAAGAATAAATAAATGTTACTTTGTTTTTTATCCTCTATATATTCTATATTTTTTCTATTATTCAAATAATCCTTTTACTATTTCATTAAAAATAGATCACATCTAAGTAGCAGAAAGGAACCAATGTAATTACAGTGTTTTCTAAATCGTGCAACTTCTCCTTTGCTTTAACAAGTAATAAATGTACATTAAGTTATCAAATTTAAAAAATTGTTGTCTTTTAAAATTACCTAACAATTTTTTGATAGAGAAATAAAAACATGTACTCATTCAGGCATTTTCTTGTAAGAAATAGATTCATATTTACAATTTTTACAATGCTGTAATTGTGATAGTTCCCTTCCACTTGATGCAATCCAAATATATGTGCTTAGTTCTCCGTTGTTGAGAAATGGTAAATGAGTTGTCACAGAAGGTGAAATGCATTATAAAGAAAAGAATGATCACTAAGAGGTATTCAAAGAAAAGAATTCGATAAACATTCATGAATCAACAAATAAATTTACTTTGATTCTACCAAGTCTCAGTGATTACAACTTTTCAACTTGAATCAACAAAACATAAAATGTAGATATGAAATCAATTCATTCATAAAATACTGTACAACTTAATGTAAAATTCATAAAGAGAAATAAAATCTATCACTTCTTGGTTCCATCTATTTTACAAATTAATACATTGGTACTACTGAACTGAATTAAAAAAAAATAAACATTTCCTTAGAATGAAACTTATAATTTCTTGGTGCCATTTGATGCGCTAATAACAGATTTCAACCATTAAATTAAAACCAGAAAAAAGAAATCTTTGCACTAGTGTAATTAATTGTATCACTAGAGATCCAAGCACTAGCTAGTTGAATTAATATTTTTTTTCTTGCATCATTCATTTGTATTGAGTTAGGTTAATTTAGAGTTATTTTCCCTTTATTTTTATTTTCTTTTTTTTAAAGCAACTGCGTGGAAAAATTTTCCCGAAAAGGAAAAAATTGGGCGACAAAAAACCAGTTAAAAATATTTATACTGGAGTTGTAGAGCACCCCCCCCCCTTCTGCCTCGAGGAGTAGACAAGGAGGGGTTGCCAAATTGTGTGTATTTATTGCCTACACTTATATTTTCCCCTCTGACAGCCATAAAGCTGAAAACATTACTTTTTCTTGTTTTCTTTAGATGCTCATAATACTGAGACCATATACAGAAGAGCACTGCAACCCTTAAATACAATGAGATTACAAGGAATTTCTTCAACCTTGTTCAGGGGAACTCTGTTAGTCTATTAAGCTCCTTATCTTTATTTCCTTACAGTAAAAATTTGCAGTTTAGTTAAAACTACGGAGATCCTGTTGATGAAATTTAAAGAACACTATGAGCGAGAGTAAGGTTTTGATCGGTGAAAGTTTCTTTGATCTGAATATGGTTTGTTCATCCTATGGGAATTCATGCCTCCTCTTGAGCTAGAGTGACTAGATTTTATAGTAGGCTGTATTTCAACTTCACTAAACGAAGTACTTTCCATCATCTTCAATTTTGCTTCAATTGCCTGAATTTTGGTGAGTTTACTGGAAACAGAAAAATTAAAGCACAAATCAATGCTAGTTTTTAGAGTGATATTTCGGCAGTGAAATTAATCATGTGTTTCAAAAAATGGTTCAAAAAACAAAATGAGTCTATTTCTCAATGAGTGCTCAACTGCACAACCTGAATTGCAACTAGCCTGACGAAACGAACAAACGATTTTTAATAAATAATCTTCACGGTTGAATTCCACAAGGGAGCAACCTCATACTCATATTATAAATTCAATTTCATAAAAACAGTTTTCACAAAAAAGGAAAATTTCATACTATTCAGGATCAAACATCAGTGTTTTTGGGGGTTCGCTCTTACATTTCACCCTATTGAAGATTTCAAATACGCAGAATTATTGGTACATTTTCAGTGGATGCGTAATTTTTGGCTTTTCGTGAAACTCTATTAAAATGAAAGATGGGGGTTCAGTCGGAACTCTGAGCCTAGGATCTTACACGAGTGCAGAGATAAAATTACTTTCGTAACTGCGATTCAAACTGCTTCGAATTTTTGAAAATGCAAGGAGGGCTGGACACTGCTCTTCTACTCTTCAATTGTAATATACTTCAAAATTAAACAGACGGAGGAAATGGGGAATGATTACATACCTGATTGGTTTTTTTTCTTCAGAGGCACCAGCTAGAGCAGGAATTGTAAGTTTAGGTTTGGATTTGGTGTCGTCCTCCTGTAAAAGGAGAAATGAAAAATCAATACTTTTGCCACAGTAAAGTATACAAAAAAAGAGTACAAATTAACAGGTCAGCAAGTATGTTGGTGTAATGGAGACATCCACTACCATCATGTCAGATCCCAAATATTACAGTCTCCATTCTCTGAGATATTCTTTAAAAAAAGCACACAGATACACAGACCAGGAATATGTTGCGCTTAAGTCTTATAAAAGATGGAAAAATGAAAGTTCACTGCACAAAATAGGGCTCTTGAAAATTTTTTTTCAATCCACTTTTGGAGATGACACTGAAAATGTGAATACCTACATGTTTTCATGTTTCATTTTTAACTTTACGAAGACGGCCACAGAAAATACAAGCAAAATATGCAATTGTGGCCCCAAAACTAAAAAAATGTAGGCCATTTCTTGTGCTTAATATAACTATGTCAATAATTTTGACTTTTTCCTTTTTACAGATATGATTTTTTCTATTTTTAATGGGTAGACATTCAATGAAATAATACGGATCGTTTTCACAATGTCAAGAGTAAATTTAGATCTCATTAAAACAGTGAACGTCTTTTTTCAATAGAACATTTTAGTGAGGTTCTGAAGTATGGATGAGAGTATTGCTTAAATATAAGCGTGGATCATGGATATTACATTGGATTCATGGTGGTTGAAAGCATGGTTTGCACGTTGCTTCCAATGCTGTTGAAAGCTTCAAGCCAGTGAGAAACATTCTTTAAATAACTGCAACCTTAAGCCTATTTCATCCAGTCAAAACGCTATTTGGAGCCTTTACAAGCTTAAAAGGATTGCTTTCTAGAATTTAGTCTGAACTTACCAGGAGAATTTCTGGATCATGTATCAGTCCCAATGGAGCAATGAGGGTTCAAGATATTGACAAAACAGTTAGAGGGAGAGAGCTTTGATTGTCAAAGTCATCACTGTGTCTTTGCAATTCATTTATCTTCCTTTAACTTTTTCCTCTTTTCAAAGCGGCTCAACTGACCTTGATGCACAACATATTCCCATGTCCTACTGATTGTGGTTCTGTGAGCCACTGCAAGACGCTATTGCGATGAAGATGAAATAAGATTCAGGAGCCTAAGTTTTACCTTTTCATTGTTGTACGCCCATTTGATGGCAATATTCTTTGTTCCAACTTTAGTTCCATCTAAGGCTGTTTTCACCCGTTTGGCATCCTCCAATTGTGAGTAGGTGACGAACGCATAGCCTCGTGGCTGACCTGCCAACGGTCCAGATCGATGGAAGAGCAGGTCAAACTTTTCGATGTTTCCAAATTTTTGAAGGAGTTTCAGGAGATGAAACCAATTGAGAAAAAAAACAAACACATTATTGGTGACATGATAAGTACATTGACATGAGTATCATTAAATCTTGAACTAGGAAATAGCAAATACGGATAGAAAAATTCATTATTACAAGTTGTTATGACTGAGCTTGATTTGATTTTTGATCTAATTAAACTAATTAATTAAATTTAATATAATTAATTAAATTAAAATTTAAAACTAATTAAAAATAATTTGATTAAATTAATCTAATTCAATTAATTAGCAACTCATATGAATGGGCATTTCCAAAAACCCTGCAAGTCCATCTGCCTTGATTTTCCAGGAGAGACAATAAACTGAATAATTATGAAGGGAGGCATAGCCGAGAAGGGCATTTCAATTCAATTCAATTCATTTATTTTAGTTCGGTGACATATTGACAATAATTCAATTTAAGCTCCATCCCCTATCGAGAGCACAGCTCGAGTGGTGAGTGTCTGGACAACTAAACAGCATTCGATAGAAAATATAATAAAAGACTTAATTCAATGATTTTAAAAAATCTTTACGAGCTTTATAAAGTGAGAGACAAGAAAAAAAATCAATAATAAATAAATAGATAGAATAAAAAAATAAAATTAAATAGTGACAAAGTATAACAGAATGACTAGATTTTATTTATTTTTCCCTTGTGCTTTAGTGTCTCACACAATGGGCCTCAAAGGGGTTATTCTTCAAACCACTCTCCTCCCCCCAAAATAATGTTGTTTTGAACCGATGTGCGTAGTTTTTTGAAATGATCACTTGATTTTGGAGGTTTTAAAGACTAAATTGATGGTTACATTTCATTTTTTGATGAACTTCTCTAAGAACTTTTGTTTATGCATCTCAATGCAGGAAAAGGTTAACGGTACTAGAGGTGTCGTCAGCTAAGTTGATGGTTGATTACTTTCGGTTTGCAGGCGTTTTCGCGTCACTACTATCCACATGGAAACATCTGGTTCTCTCAGAAGCAAGAGCACAAGCTTAGATAAGTTTTTTAATACTTTCAAACCTTGTAACACTTTAATTTTTAGCCACACAGAATTCACAACCACAAAAAAGTCGCAAATCATAACTGATAAGTAGTTTTTTTACGATACAATCATGAGACTGATGTTTTCGATGAGGATAGTAGCGAACACCGCTTTGTTCAGAGGACCAAATTCGTCGTTGGCCCTTGCAAACCGAAAGTAAACAACCGTCAAATTAGCTGACAACACCTCTAAAAATTTGCATTGCCGCGCTACCTTGGATGGCGTTGCAGAGGGGCAAGGATTGCAATGCGGGACAATATTGCAGTGAGGGGGGGTCTATCAAATTCCCGTTGAGTATTTTCCGTTTAAAATATAACGTATGACAGAAAGTCTGCGACATCGCGAATGGAGGGTAAATATGATTGTCCACTTACGCTGCCAAATTTCACATACCTACTTTCATAGTAAGAGTTCTTGATAGCATGCAATACTCGGTCAAGACAAAGCTCAGTAATACTCACTCGGTGATTCGCTCATCCAGGTTACCTATCCACAATCTTCTATCATGAACGCCATCTGGTCCATGCCCTGCGGAGCTGCAAGTCATAATTTCAGCTAAGCGGACACCTCTTGAAAGTTAAGAAGCGAGACCGATCACCTCTCAAATATCCAAGGACTCTATCTAAGGCCAAATTTTAAAGATGGAATAAAGGTTGATGTGACAAATACCGAGGCGAAATGGCAACACTTCTGACTGCAAAAGTGCAAAACAGCCCCACGATACAAGGAATTTTACACTCACTGATACCTGAGAAGCCTCAGTTAGAGATTGTTTCTCACGAGGTTTTCGAGGATTTAACTAAAATGTACATAATCAGAAGCACAGGGCTGTTGGACTGTCAAAAGTTCAGAAACTCAAAAGTAAACAATTCACTTTCATTCCTCTGGGAATTTTAAGGTTAAGAAAGCTGACCTCAACGGTTTCGTCAACCGTTAAAGCAGCATCAATCAAAAAGTTCTTGAGGCAGAAGAAGAAGACGTAGAATTTTCGGAGACCGATAATCGTAATCAATTTTTCTGATAAATTCTTCAAATTACCAGTGAAATACCTCGTGTCACGTTGTGTAATCTAACTGCTCAAACGCCTCTTAGCTTTTGGACTTTTTTCCGCAACATCAACCAGGTAATTCAGTCGCAGATTCCTTGCCAACCACAGCTTTGTTTACCCATTCAAAACTCTTTTCATAAGTATCTTCATCGTGAAACAAAATCTGTGATTGCCTCACACAGTCTCTGATTGTAACGAATTTAGATTAGGAACGATCGTATTCTTGCGTGAAACATTTTCTCCTGATACTGTCACTCTTTGCATGAGGCTAAGTGTCAGAGAGTCCCTGGAACGCAAGTTATCAGAATCTATCTTCCTGCACCTACTTATCCTCACCACAAGTCATCTCGGAATTTTCCTCTGCCTGTCTCCTCTTTAGATTTTGTTAAGTATCCAGAAACAGTATTATCATCAACAATTTTGGGTCTGAGGCACAGCTAGACTCGCAACACATTGCCACGCTGTCCCCATTATGAGGAACAACAGGAGGAGCGTAGCGATGTGCTGCGAGACTAGCTGTGCCTCAAACCCAAAATTGTCGATGAGATTACTATTTCTGGATACCTATCAGAATTGATCTTCCTGCACTTATTTACCCTCACCATAAGTCATCTCGGAATTTTCCTCTTTTTTAGATTTTGATAGGTATCCAGAAACAATAATCTCATTAACAATTTTGGGTCTGAGGCACAGTTAGACTAGCAGCACATCGCCACACTGTCCTAATTATTAGGAATCATAGGAATAGCTACTTACGAAGTTAATTGATTATCCATTCTACCAGACAATAGCCTTGTTCACAAAGTTGGCTGCTAATACAAGATTCCAGGGGCTGCATCAGACTTAAGTCCTGTAGTGATCCCTCTACAGCTCTTTCTTTTTTCTCTCCCTGAACTTCCGTGTCATTGTGCATCTAGTTGTACGATAAGCGTCAGAAGAAATCTCTCCATTAATTCCCCCTCCCTTTCCCTTTGCTGAAAAGCTCCGTTAAAGATTCTTCTCTAGAAATTTGAGACAGCCTTGTCCTTCCCCAGTTGAATCGTATTGTCTCAATCTCTTATCGATAAGAGGCTGGCGAATGCGCACACTATGAGTGATTAACACCCGTCACCTGACAATCTGGGAAACCTGAAAAGTTACAGAATTTCTGAAGACCAGGAAAAGTGAGAGAAAGTCTGGTCATTCATTGTAATAGTCAGGGAATTTTATGAATAGCGCATGAGCTCGACAACTGCAGCTGATGCCCTAAGAGAAAACAAGAATGCCCCTGAGTACCTTTTCCCCTTAATTTAAATCTCTAGAAGTAGAGATATTGTCCTAAGTTTAGCAAAAGTCAGCATATCTTATTTTTTATAATTAAGTTTAATTGGAAGTTTAGTTCGAAGGTTAGGGAATTTGAAAACTTTAGAGCAAGGGAATAACAAAGAATCAGGGAATGTTAGGGGTTGTTAAACAGAAACTGTGTAACGAGGTAAAGAACTCTCTGCACCCGAGTTTTCAGCTTTGTCTGACTGAGAAGTCAGCTGCTCGAAATTGCCAAGTATTAAATCAAAGTAGTTAAAGTGGGTCTCCTTGTTTGCAGATAAAATGAAACAAGATACTCCACCTGCCTCACCTGGACAGCAGGAGGAGGAGGATGATGTGGTAGAGTTGGACGAGGAGTTCATCGTTGATGAAGACGAGGATGACTATGAGAATGACAACGGCTTCGGCATCAGTGATATCAGCATGGATGATGAAGATGGGCAGGATGAAATGTCAGAAGCTGCCAGTAATGCTCCTAAAAGAGACGACTCTGAATTGGTATTCTCCAAACATACAGGTGGGAGCTTGAAATTTTTACGAAGCGAAAAAATAAGTTATTACTTAAGTATGATTATGAACAATTTAAGAAACTATTATTTACGTTTTTCAGTGTCCATACTTTTTTCTCATAGTAAAGTCACCTACTTTCAATCCAGAGAGTTTGAAAACAAATTCTGAAATTTATTATTATTAGAAGTGCCATTTATCACAAATATTTTTTAAAATATTTTTACTTTTACCTTTCTTTCATGTAGACTGGCACAGAACTAAAATTGTAGGAAATGAGGAATGGATATAGAACCGACCCAATTTTCATTACCTTGTCCGACTTGTAAGTACGCTTCAGTCCTGCATGGAAGGCTTGTGTACAGGAGCTCTGTCAAAGTGTTTATAACAGACAGCGATACTCATTTTGAGTACATAAGCTCTCTTAATGTGTTAGTGGAAGGAGGTCTGCCTGCTACATCACAACTCAAATGTTTTTCACTGTGAAACTTCTCTACAGCTGCCACATCCATATTTGTTTTCTTCTACCACGTAGAAATTCCTCATGTAGAAAGTGTGTCATTTTACAGAACTCCCAAAGAATTTATCAATCTGAAGAACCATGTGTGGAACTTAGGGTTTCACTGAAAAAGAAAAGAAAAACCTGACAGTTCTATCAGTAAGAATCATATACTGTGTATGGAGTTAGTTCTCCCTTCAGTTTCTCAGCCTTCACATTTTTTCAAACTTGCTCTCTCGTTTTAAAAATCCCCATTTCTTCCTGAAATTTTCAAGATGATAACCCTTTGTTTCGTCTTAATTCACAAATTTCAACAATTTTGCAAAGAATATGCAACTGTCACTGACATTCTTCCAAAAACCTGCTAATTTCACCACAATTTGAGCAAATAAGAAGCTGGCCTCCCCAGACAGCCTTTCCATTTTCTCACCTGAGCATCTTAATCTCATGGTGAAGAAATTTCTGCACCCCTGTTGAAGAGGACTAGTGCGTAGTTTGCTCACATATAACAGTCTTCTTGTTTTCAAAATCCTCTAAAAATGTTTCAATATCAACTAAAATATTCCTTCTTTAGGTTCCGTATTTTGCTGTCATTTGGAGCAGAAAATGGGTTGCCTAGCTGTTACAGGAGGAGAAGATGAAAAAGCCTACGTCTGGAAAACACGTACAGGAGAAGTTGAGTTTGAGTGTACCGGCCATAATGTAAGCATTACCCTAATTTTTGGTTCTTTTGTACATACAAATCAATCATAGATTATTACCTTACAGACTGAGATGCAAACACAGGCCAGGGTGTCTACAAGTCCGGAATTTCTGGAAAGTCTGGAAAAAGTACTGATTTTTTAAGAGCGGTCCGGGAGTACTGAAAAAGTGCGGAAATTCCGCAGGAAGGTCCAGAATTTTTTTTCATTTCTTGTCATTTTGGTCATAATTTGAGCGAGTAATTCAAACTTTGAAATTTTTCGAATTTTGTCAATTGGAGGTACTGAAAAAGTACTGAATTTTTCTGTTAAGAAGGTACGGAATTTCTTGGGATTGTACTGAAAAAGTACTGTAAAAGTACTGATTTTTGGCCAGCCTATTTTAGTAAACACCCTGCAGGCTGTGACACTTATATTTCATCATTAAATTTCAACCAAAAGTTGGATTTTCCAAAACTTTTACATGAAACATTGATGAAATTTCACATTTTAAATTTCAGTGCAGCAGTACTTCATGAAATTTTCCATCATAGCGCACAGAAAAGTTGTTGCCAGCAGAACACATTAGAATCTTCCGAAACATTAATTTTTTCTCATCTACTCAATTCTAAATTAGAGAATCCGAAACAAAGAATAATAAACAATATAACCTATTTTATATACCTATTGCAAAATATTAATGAAATGATTTTTTTTTTTTTTTTTATAATCACAGGATTATTATTCTCTTTTATCCTTTTCCCATGTGCAACATTAATTACTGAATATTTTTTAGGACTCGGTTATTGGTGTTGAATTTAACCATGATGGCTCTCTTGTTGCAACTGGTGACATGGGCGGACTGATCCAAGTTTGGAAAATATCATCCAAGTCTCTTCTCTGGAGTGAAAATATCTCTGAGTTTGTTGTAAGTGCCATCTCTCTCTCTCTCTTTACTCCGTATATCATACCAGAGCTTATAAAATCGACGGTGATACTGCAAAAATGTGTGTCTTGATTGCAGTGTTTCCAACTCTCCAATCCTATTTTATTTCTTATAAGGTTACCAAACATGAATCATGCCTTGAAATTTTCACAGAATATTCTTCATATAGCAAAGAAAAACCACCGGAGTTTTCAAGAAATGACATTTAGTAGTTTTCAATGCTGAATATAAAATACCGCAGGAAGTTTAAAATGTCACAAACCAAGATACGTATTTCTACAGTTTCACCATCAAAATGTCAGTCCTGGTATATTCTCAGGGTATGTATTGAACAGCTGCCATTGAGTTTAAAATAATTTATCAGAAAAAACAATTCGAATTTCAAAGCTTATTTTCTGGCATTCGTGATATTTCCTCTTCGTTTGCAGTTAAAAAGTTAGAATTCCAACTTAAGGAGCCAAAAGAAAGGTATTACAAATCCAAAAGCAAAGGCATGTCTTGTTAGGCACTTTCAACTAGGGTTACAAATTTTTTGAAACTGTTATCTTTGGTTGATAATTTTTGACCCTCTGATCAGTGCCCTATGGTAACTTTTTTTGCTGAGTGCTCTGCAGGAAATTGCAGGGGCTTCTCTGAAATATACTGAGGCCTTGAACAATATGCTCCCTGGATTTCAATCACAAGCAGCTGATAAAGTATCTGATTAAATGTAGTACAAACCTTTTTTAACATTCTTTAATCCATTTTACAGACTCTACTCAAATCTGTGAGCATACTAGGAATGAAAAAAGAAAAGATCTTTTCAAGCAATGGATACTTGCTCAACTTATCGCAGTAATCAATAACGCTTTTTTGTCTTAACAAATTCATTGCTTTGAAATTTTTGGAATGCTCCTGCTGATACCCCAGGAACGTGCTTTAATTATAATTGTTGAAAATTCTTTTAAACCTTTAGTGATCATTATCCTCTCTATTGCACTCTTTACGTACGAGTATTTCAAGATTGAATTATGCATCTATGATGGTCTGTACCATGTGCAGCGTTACTCATTTAATTTGCTCTGAGTTGCTCCGAAACTGGTTACTCATTTAATTTGCTCTGAGTTGTTCCGAAACTGGTTACTCATTTAATTTGCTCCGAAATGCTCCAAAACTCTGCAAGTACTTAGTACAGTAGAAATTATTGTCAATTTGTTTTTTCAGTGGTTAAAATGGCACAAAAGCGCCAACGTTTTACTAGCTGGCACTCAAGCTGGCGAAGTTTACCTGTGGAAAGTTCCGACTGGTGAATGCAAAGTACTTGCTGGAAATAAAGCCAACACTGACTGTGGAGCATTTTTACATGACGGTATGTTATAATCAAAAGCATCATCAATTTCTCCTGATCTTAGTTGCAGCCTCCATCATCTCATTCATCAAATGAAAAAACAAGAAAAAGTTGCCATCATCAGGGAATACCGTAAATACTGGGAAATGTGTGGGAACCAACCTTGAAAAGTCAGAGAAAACGGGGAAATTTCAGGGAAAATGACATTGTGTCATGGAAAAATTGCTAGTTCACCTTTATTTGCCTTCTAGAGTGGGTGTAATGTTTTGAACAATAAATTTTGCGCAGAAACGATTTAAAATTACATCTTTTACCATTCCACATAATTCAAATGTCAGGGAATTTTACCATTTAATGTGTGAGGAAAATCGGGAAGATGTCAGGGCATTTCATTTTCAAAATCTTATGGCAACCCTGAATAAGAACTCCCTTTTAGAAATTTTTCATCGGCTAGAATGCAATGCATTTAGTCTTGACCCCAGTATGAATTGAATCCAAATATTCAATGACCCCTAGATTTTTTTTCATTTATATTGAATGATAAATTTTATATTTTTTCTTTTTTTTATCTCAAAATTAATTTATCTTTAATTAAGTATTTTCAACAAATCAAGTTTTTGTGTTTGTTTTCAGGCAAACGTGCAGTTATTTGCTATGCAAATGGGATAATCAAAATCTATGATTTAAAAACCAGCCAAGTTCTTCACACAATTGGTAGTCTGGAAGGTCATTCAGGAACCGTCAGCTGTATTGATATCCACCCTGATAACAACCTGATTGTAACAGGTGGAGAGTTCGGTCAGATAGTTCTTACAAAAACTCAAACCGGGAAGGTAAAAGATATTGCGAATCATTTTAATACAAACATTTTCAATTACAGTAGTGGCCATTGTAACTGTAATTTCAGCTACCCTTGTCAATCTATCCTAGGAACCAATACATGTCTATTGCAAGCGAGGCTTTTGAAATAATTGGCTTATATCTTATTGAGCTGATTCATTTTTCCTTATCTGTTATTCTAGAGACTACTTAAGTCCACTTTTATGAACTAAATGTTTTATGTATAAAGCCCAAATTGCCTTATGATGTAATGGATCACTAAACAAGATATGAATTGAAACACTCTGACTCATGTATTTTCCTCAAAATTTCACGCAGAACACAATTCCTGCAATGAAAGGCACTTACATCAACTCCTAACCATGATAGTAACGTTTTTATTCAGCACTAGTTACAGAAAATTTGAATTTCCTGATCACAAAAAAAAACAAGAGTCTATGTAAATCAAATCGCACACTATAACTGTTTGGGAAGGCTCCTTATTCAGGCAGCGTTTCTCTCCTGCCTGTGTTCTTCATATTGCGAAGAACAAGCAATAGCTGAGCCAAAACGCTGATATCGAGGTTGCCCTATTTTCCTTCTGCAGAGACTGATACGGTTGTGTTTAGTGCGCAATTTAACTTAATTAGATTACGGGTTTTTTTAAGTGGGAAAGATAAATATTTGCAATGGTTTGAACCTTCTCAATTCGTCAAGAAACTGGGAAAGCCCTGAAAATGGTGATTTGTAATGGGAACGTTGGCAAAATCGGGTTCATTTTTGCAAAACTGTGCTAAAAGCCACGTGTTTTGGGCTAAATCGCGGCAATTTACCCAAACAGAGCCATTTAAAAGTCATCTCTTTGAAATTTCTGAAGCAATAGAGGTTTTTATAATGGGAAGGTTAATAATTTCCTGCATCCCTAAATTTATGTATGGAAGAAACGTTAATATCTCGGTTAAGAGTTGCTTTCAGTAACTTGTTGCCCAAATCGTTTAATAGTCCATTAAAGGAAACCAGTTATGTAAGGTAAAATGGCAGGTTTGTTTTAGTGTATCAGTACAAAGAAGCAAATTCTAGACACATTTCTGAAACTAAGCAGCAAGGTCAAAATTTCAATTACCTACCTTTNCGACCCCTGCCCCCCCCCCCTTATAAGAACCGAACACTTTTCCCATAGGAAAGATTTCCCAAAGTTTTTTTTTTTTTGCAAACGACTTTTTTTACTGTTTGTTTTTAAGTTTATCTTTTTGGTTTTAGGTCGCATCCAAGTTCGAGTGTGATGATACATCCAGTAATGAAAGCTCTAACCATCCTGCCTGGGTTGAAGCAGTGTGTTTTTCCAAAGATGCAAATTTTCCTTTGGTTGTTGCTGCCACTTTGAGTGGTAATATTTTCATCTGGGACTACTCAAAACTGGTAAGTCCCTTTCAACTTCATTGTTTGGTAACTTTAAAAATGTACCAAGTTTGTTGAAATCAGTCTTGCCCCTGATTGGATAGAATCGTTGGGCTGGGGGAATATGGTTTTTTGGCCTCCAATCGAATTAAAAAAAAGAAGTTCAAATATCAAATCGATTCGAATTGAATATTTTTACCTACTTCTGACCAGAAACACCTCTTCGTCACTCAACTCGAAGCAAAAATTCTGGATGTTTTTTTAATTAATGTAGTAAATAATTTCTCTTTATGTTTTATCTTGTGGTTCAATACATTTTATTTACATTTGGGCACTGAAAGTGTTTTTTTGGTGCAAACTTTTTAGTATAGTTCATAAATAGAATCGTTTATAATAATTAAGTTTAAAAAGAAAATGTATTATTTACTATCATTGTTGAAGATTACCGAATCATAAATAATTATATTTATTAAATAATTAATTGGGTAACGTTTTTGTACAATTCTGATTTGCTGCGGAGAGAAAAAGTACAGAATAACCAAAATGAGTTTTAAAATAAAAATTGATTAACGAAAATAAATAAGTTGGAAAATTCAAGGTTTTCAAGTTCGAGTTCGAATCGAGTATCTAAAAAAATATACGAGATTTTCGAATATTCATCCAGCCTTATAGAATTGTAACCCACTGAAAATGTTCTCCAATCGATTCCTTATTTTCCTAATGTTCCTCTTAAGAATTGTGACACATCAGGACCTCTGGCACAGCTGGTTTGTAGCCGACTTTTGCATGGAGTAAATCGAAGTTTTAAAGGTTTTGTGCCAACAGTTGGCGGCATTTAGCACTATGTTTTCCAAAGCATTAGTGCAAATTTAATCAAATGTATGTGATTGACGAACGGTGATAGGAAGGATTTTTTCTTAACAAGGAGATAAACCTTTGACCGCAAGTCACGCATTGAGATTTGACCAGCGCTGATAAAACCAACCCTTAAGAAGTCAAAGCCTAGAAAGCCGAAAAACAGGTATTTACTTCTAGAAAATATGCATTGCTAAGAAGATGTGGGTGACATCCTTTTTTCTCTTGGTCCACCTGTTTGGGTATTTTGTTTTCTTCCACCATTTGGCCTGTAACATCGCGAAGATTGCCACAGCTAATTGGTGCAGGGTGTAAGCAAAGGCATTTCATCCTCCCATGCACTACCTTTAGTGGCTGATAGCCTGAATTTCAACGAAGTATTGCTGTTGGTAATAAATTAATCGTCCAATACTTTCCAGGCCCTAAGACACAAAATCAGCGTGGGGCATGGAATCAGCCGTCTCTTGTGGGACCCATTGAGCACCACAGTCTATGCTGCTGATCTGGATGGTGCTATCCAAATTTTGAATGCACGCACTGGGGAGGTTCAAGCAGCTCTTCTCGGCCATAGTCAGAACATATTAGATATTTGTCTCTCATCGTAAGTATTCATTTTCAAACCTTTTCTATCAGTTCTAGTCAAGTTTGAAGCATGCGATAGTACCCACAATTGGATCCACCATTTGAATATCGTGAGATGTCAGTAAGTCCCATGTTACAAGACCCAGTCCTAAATTTTGTCTGCCTCTTGTGAGCTTTCTTGATAGAGCCTATCCTGGCATAAGTTGAATGGGGCTGTTGAACATAGTTTTAAATTCATTTTTTGGAAATGAGTAAAAAGTGAAATGATTGATGTTTTTCCATTTTTCATTAAAATTTTAGTAGAAAAAAGATTCTCTAAGGTGCCACAAATCCACCTCTGTTTCTTGTAAAAAAATATTGCAATGACATCTTTACTGATTTATAAATGTCTGTTATTAATGTAAGCGAATTCAATGTTACAATTCTGAATGTAACAGAAATTATGTATGGCATTAAATTTTGTACTCACTTTGATGATTTGCCTTCTCATGTCATTCTTCGTTTTCTTTCAGTGACAGCAGTATGATTATAAGCGCATCTGATGACAAAACCGCCCGACTCTTCGCCATAAATGCACCGGAAAGGTGAGGCACAGTAAATTGATGCCAGCATTACTCCGATTATTGTTCTCTATGTGTCTATGAAAAAAGTAGTTGTTTCAAATATTTTACTCCTTTCAGATAATAGTTACTTCTATGCAGTAGTGATGTGAACAAGCCTTCTTCAGTGTCCTACTCTAAACTCTTTTTATCACACCCAAGTCGGATGTATTTATCCACCTCATATGTATTGAACCTTTAAATAGCCGTTCACAAACCATATTTTCCAGATGTAGAAGGAATCAATTTATTTTTTAGGGAATAGCTAAGGAGGACCTAGTTGTTGTATTGAACAGAATTTTCAAAATCAAGTAGATGTTCAGAACTTTCTGAAAAAGAAAATTAAAGAAGAGTTAAGCAAGCTATGTAAAGTAAATGGGAATCCTTTATCATGCTTGCAATGCATGCATTTTTGCAGCTTTACACTAATAAACTTTTACAAGTGAGTCTTCTGTACGCAAAAAGATTGTAACATCCCCACATCACATGAAAGAGCATCAGTATTCTAGTGTTATCAATAGCCGGGCCATTTTATTCTCAGGACAAAATCATTGTTGTATTATTCCTGAAAATTCTGGCTTTTCTTCTCTGTGAGAAAAAATCACTGATTTACAAATGTTCAGTTTATCCACGGAACAATACTGTTGCTATTGGTCTCTTTTGATTTTTAATCACTGTTTCAAGAGAATTTTACTGCTATTAAATGTTTTACATGACAAACTGATACGTTTTTGCATCATTTAGTGTTTCGATTTCGAACTCACATAATCACAAGAGCATGGTCCTCCTTCGCTTTTGCT
This sequence comes from Bemisia tabaci, assembly GCF_001854935.1. Taxonomy (NCBI): domain Eukaryota; kingdom Metazoa; phylum Arthropoda; class Insecta; order Hemiptera; family Aleyrodidae; genus Bemisia; species Bemisia tabaci. Next base: position 547,353 of record NW_017557621.1, read on the forward strand.
GTTTGCCAACCTGTGATCTGATCATTGAAATTTGATCTACAGTTAATTGAAGAACCCTAATTGATCAATATCAAGATATCAATCAATAAAAAACAAGATAGGACTATTCAGTTAAAAAAAGTGTAATTAAGTTCCAGTTATGAACCTGCTAATGCTCAAAATTCACTTGGCTGTAAACTTTCGCATGTCTGATTACGAGACAAGCTGCAAGTGCTTCATCTGATTCATTCTATGTATTTTTCATCTCTGTCCTGCAATCACTTGTTTCGCCAGCTGTGGTTCCTAAGGTTGAGCACATGTGACACTAGTGCACATTTATCATGTATCCAAAGAGGTTATGTTCTAGACGTCCCAGATATTCTGACCGTGGGGTCTCGTCTTAGAAAGAAAAATTGATAATAGATAAGTCTCTCAGTATTAAGATTGACCTTTTTTACTTTTAATTTTAAGAAAATGTCAGTGATTTTGATAAGTGAAGCCTTCTCAGCGAATAGGTAGTTAAGTGAAATTTTATTTCCTCTATCCCCCCCTTGTGTTTTTATTTCTTTTTTTTCTGTTATTTTCTTTTGGTATTTTTTGTTTTAATTAGGGCGGCATCAAAGGTTGGAATCCAAGATAGCATGGAAAATTAAGAAAAATTGTTTCTTATAGGAAGTCAAAGAATTCAGAGGGAAATGGTGAAATTGCAATTCGGAGCTGAACTCAAGAAGCTTTTTCAGGGTATCATTAGTGAAGTTTTCCAATACAATTAAGACTCCTTGTCAGTACATATATACTCACTGCAAATATATGATGAAAATCTGAAGTTATTTACAAGAGTTAGAAAATACACATAATCAAATGCAGTAATGATCATGCTAGTATCTCTTTCCAAATTGCTCTTTATTCAAATCTTAAAAACAGATCCATTTAAAAATAATCTTAAATTTTATAAAATGTCAAAAACCAAAATTCTCAATGTCAATCACACTCCGATGCAAGATTGTAAAATTTGTATCTGTAGTTGTAGTCACAGGTGGTACCTCCAAAGGGTTCTCTTGTGTGACGAAAATTTCTAAATTGGATTGTTCAGAACCTGGGTGAGACACAAATATATTCTTCTTGTTTTTTCTTGCTAGTTTGAAATGCTAATTTTACACTCAGAAGAAATTGTAAGTCCATTATTTTTCGAAAGTTGCATTATGTATATTTCAAAGCTTTTTATTTATTTTTTTTCATTCAGTTTAGTTTTTCCTCTTTACTATTTAATTTTTCTTGGTGCATTATTTTTCGTTTTTTAGATGACTGAAATTTTAAGAAGTAGGGTATGGAGAACTTAATGGCAGATCTCTCCTTTTAATGTAAAGAACCGGTATTTGTTGTTAATCCTATTTTTATATTTTAATTATAATTGCAAGATATCGCAGAATCAGCGAAGGAAATGATAATTAATTTCATTGTGTGTAAGTCCTGTTAATGTATTGTCTCCTTCTTGGTAAGTCTTACCTCTATAACAAACTTTATTATAATGATTATGTTTTTTATTATTTAATTAGTAGACTCCGCTCTTGTTTGCTACGGATGTCCTGATTCTGTGTGAACCTTTTTCTACCTTTTTGCGATTATTCAAGCCATTTCTTGTGTTATTTTTAGAATAGGGAGCGTAGCTGTATAATGATAATCAGTGAGCTAATTGACACGGTATGAAATGAAGCATAATGCAAAATGTACTCTCTTTAAAATTTCAGGAGGAAAACAAACCATACAACAGGAAGTCTTAAGAATCAACTCCCAAGCAAGGTACAAATGTTTACAATTAACTTTTGTTAAGTGGTTAACATACAAATGACGTCATTTTTAATAATTCAACTTTCATTTGATCTGTATTAAAAACAGTCGTTAAAATCATGCTCAGGAGTTGATTGTAAAACTCCTGGATAAGTGAATCGTTTTCCTCATAAGATTTTGAAGGGCAAAGGTGCAACATTTTCTAGGTCAGACCTTGTCCCTTTGCCCATTGATGTGAACTTTAATTAAATCCTAAGCTCAAAAATTATCTATATCGTCTTCTATCAATATTTTTAATTTTAAATGTGAACTTACATCAGTAAAGAATGTATTACAAAGGTTCCCTTTCGAATTGCATTCTTTCCCAGAATAAGTAGAATAGATTTTAAATAATACCCGTCAGTGCTTAACTTTATTCATCTCTAAAATTTCTTTTGCTTCAATAGACTCATTTCCATCATGCACATCATCCCACACCTTCGAATTAGAGGCATGTTACCATGAAAATTATATGATTGACTTCTGGAGTACGTAGCATTATATTTTGACTTACCTTTTAATTTTAGATTATCTCAGAGAAAACTATACCACTTGAGACGAAACTGTAGTCTCTCTTCTGTCTCTTGTATGACAAGGAGGGAATTTTTATACTTATCTACGCACTGGTTTCCTATCTACTAGAAGTCGTTAAATAAACTATTTCCTTCCTGAATGTAACTTTTCATCAAGATGTAGTGTTTCCTTGTTGTCAAACAATTACAATGTTGTAGTTCTGCACTTATCTTCCAAGATTTTCGTTTAACAATTGTGTACCTATTACTTAAAATTCATGAATCTGATGTAATTATTTCTCTCATAGACTTTTGCTTTCAGAAGCATTTTTGAACTGTGTACTTCAATTTTTGTCTCAGAATCTACCGCTGAATTTTCAACTTCAATTTGTTTGTAAATAAAATGTTTTGTTTTTAAAAGGAAATATACACGCGTTTTTGTTTTTCATGACTCCAAAACTTGATTTTGTATAAGTAAACTTTTCAAATTGAAAGGAGATGATCTTGAAGGCAGGGATGCAAAAAGTTGAGGGAAAAAAAATTCCCTTTACTCTGAATCAAGATAGAAAAAACTAAAAACGCATTAAGATAAGTCTCTCCGGTTTGAACTATTTTGGGATGAAAAATTATGGTCAAAAAACCACCAGTGATACTATTTACCTAGTTGTTTGATCTTGTCAGCATTCTGACGTTTGAAAAACGTCAAAAGAACAGACCAGGTATAAAAGTAACGTTTTTTCTCAAAATTGAATAAGGCTAAGCAAAAAAGTTACATCTATACTACCATTGCAGTGTTTCAAAGTCTCATATCGATGGTGAAACCACCAGACCACGTATCTCGGTTTGTGACGTCGCGTCGCAGACTTCTTGTCTTACTTTATTTTTTAGATGGAAAACTACTCCACGTCATCTCTTGAAAACTTACGTGATTTTTCTTCTCTGTGTGAAGGAAAATCTGCGAAAACTTCAAGTAATTATATTGGTTTGTTCTCTTTCACAAAAATAAAATGGGAGCGGAGATTCTTAAACACCGCAAACGAGATACGTGGTTTCGATCGACAGACGCGTTGGTCGGCGGTGACGGGGACTTGAGATACCTGAGAATGTTTGTGAAGAAATTAATTGAGAATAAAAATTACTGACTGAACAATCACAGTCACTGCCTGTGCCAATGTTAATTAAACAATACTAAAGCACTTTATCGATGGTGAAAGTGCAGAAGTGCGAGTCTCTGCAAAAACACAATTTTCCAGGAGAGTAAAAAAACTGTCTGCATTCCTCTTTATTGTCAGTATAAGGGTAATAATTCTTGAGGATAGCAGGAATAAGATGATTTTTGAAACTCCATCAGCAGATTCAATAATTTCTCGAACTGTTAATGATGCAACTTTTAAAACTTGATGCATGTCCGTATCGCACCGGCTGAAATGCGAAACCACGTATCTCCATTACGGTGTTTCAAAATTTCCGTTCTTATTTCGTCTCTTCCATGAGAAACAATCCGAATTTACGACTTTAAATTTTGAACCAAAGCTTGTGCTATAGAATACGAAAAATCATGGAGAATTTAAGTTTTATGATGACCAGCTTCCCTACGAAAAAATAAAGTTTCTCAGGAAGTCTGCAACGTCCCAAGTGGAGAAACGTCGCCTCTCATTTTGCCCAAAAATATGTATGTATAAAATTGAAGGCATTATGACTTTCCTCTCTCAACTTATGTTCGTCTGTAACGATAAACAATGGGACGCGCTTGCTACGGCGCCTTGATACAACTATACAACCTCGACGGATGTCCGTATTGCGTTCAAAACATTGAAGGCGTTTTGACTCCCTGCTCATACTACCTGTAGTTGATTTGATACACAGACGCGTTGATCGGCGGTCACGGGGACTTGATGCAACTATTTAAACTTGATGGATGTCCGTATCGCACCGACTGAAATGCGAAACCACGTATCACCATTGCGGTGTTTCAAAATTTCCGTTCATATTTCATCTCTTCCATGAGAAACAATCCGAATTTACGACTTAATAAGAACGGAAATTTTGAAACACCGCAATGGAGATACGTGGTTTCGCATTTCAGTCGGTGCGATACGGACATCCATCAAGTTTAAATAGTTGCATCAAGTCCCCGTGACCGCCGATCAACGCGTCTGTGTATCAAATCAACTACAGGTAGTATGAGCAGGGAGTCAAAACGCCTTCAATTTTTTGAACGCAATACGGACATCCGTCGAGGTTGTATAGTTGTATCAAGGCGCCGTAGCAAGCGCGTCCCATTGTTTATCGTTACAGACGAATATAAGTTGAGAGAGGACAGTCACAATGCCTTCAATTTTCTACATACATATTTTTGGACAAAATGAGAGGCGACGTTTCTCCACTTGGGACGTTGCAGACTTCCTGAGAAACTTTATTTTTTCGTAGGGAAGCTGGTCATCATAAAACTTAAATTCTCCATGATTTTTCGTATTCTATGGCACAAGCTTTGGTTCAAAATTTAAAGTCGTAAATTCGGATTGTTTCTCATGGAAGAGATGAAATAAGAACGGAAATTTTGAAACACCGCAATGGAGATACGTGGTTTCGCATTTCAGCCGGTGCGATACGGACATGCATCAAGTTTTAAAAGTTGCATCAATAACAGTTCGAGAAATTATTGAATCTGCTGATGGAGTTTCAAAAATCATCTTATTCCTGCTATCCTCAAGAATTATTACCCTTCTACTGACAATAAAGAGGAATGCAGACAGTTTTTTTACTCTCCTGGAAAATTGTGTTTTTGCTGAGACTCGCACTTCTGCACTTTCACCATCGATAAAGTGCTTTAGTATTGTTTAATTAACATTGACACAGGCAGTGATTGTGATTGTTCAGTCAGCAATTTTTATTCTCAATTAATTTCTTCACAAACATTCTCAGGTATATATGTTGCAGGCAATTAAGAATCGCCGGCAAATTGCAATCTATTCGTGTTTAATCAACACATTAAATCGTTTAAAAGTGAAAAAACGAGATTGGAAGTAGGGATTATTATGCTTTGAATTCAAACATACGTTAGCCCCTTCTTCTTGGATACCTACATGGTGCCAACTAGCACCAACTAGTGAAATGTCATCAAAAATCTGTGTTAGGTTCGATTAAGCAACTAAACTAACTCCTTGGCAAAGCGGAGAGTATCGCTGGATTTGAAGGCGTTCGAAGCTGAAGTCGTGCCTTGAATTTCTCCGCTAAAGAAACCTTTACTACATCGATGTTATCGTAATTACAACTTGACGAATTGACAAGTACGGAGCTTGCAAATTGCCGGCTATTGCTGACTGCCTGCGAAATATACACTGATAAAGATTTTAGAGGTATTTATTTCCATCTTGAAGTTTACATGTACTTTTCTCTCTTCTAATCAGCATGGATGTTCCTTTTTTTGTTTCTGGTGCATCCCTCGGAATTCTTGGATTCAACAATCGACGATCTCCCTGGACAACGCAAATCGTCAATTTAAAAATTGGGATCGTTCAATTAAACGGGACACTTGATTCACTTAACTGAATCTTTAAATTAACTGGAAACTCAAATTTACCACAAATCCTACTCAACCAAAAACCTGATCTAACCCTGCTAACCAAAACTTTACTCAACGGGTGATCTTACCCACCGGAAACTCAAACCAATCGACCAATCGTCCGGCCGAATTTTACTTAACCGGAAATCGACAACCGTAATCTCTGCTCGACCGGAAACGTGCTCCAATCTTAAATCGCGGTATACATATGCATACCGCGCTTAAAAAAAATCATCAGCTGTATTCAAAAAGGTGCTTTCACACAAACGATCCCAGACGACTCCTAAGTTGCACGCGACAAGGTGCGCATGAAGGGTTTTGACACACTTTAAAAAGTAAAGCGATTGTGGAAGTAACATTAACATATCAAGTAGGTACTCCGGAAAGCCGTGATAGTTATTCCTGTTGAATCCACGCAAAAATGTGACATTTCACAGAAATTTAAAACTGTTGAATACCTGGATTCCATTCAGATAGTTTCATGGAAGTCAACCTCGTCCTCTTCCCAGGACTACCAACATTGTTCGCTATCACCCAATTTTTCGGAATCTCTTGACATTCACGATCGTTCAGTGGCGTGGCGTGAATTGCGATATATCGATGGTTATGCCATTTAAACCTATGGTAAAGAATCGATTATTAAGGTGTTCGCTGCGAACACCCTATTTATCGATATTTTCCCATAGGTTTAAATGGCATAACGATCGATATATCGCAATTCACGCCACGCCGCTGGTTGGAAACAGCGCGGACGGGAATTTTCGAACGAGCAGCGGAGCATGCGGCTAGAAGAATATGTCGACCTTTCAAAATTAAAAGTTAGCTTTTCATCCCAAGTATTTGCAAATGCCTCGCCCTTTAAGTGCTTTCCGCGTGAATCATGGCACGCGAGTTCTACGATCGGAGGAAGACCGGACAATGGCCGCATGCGAGAGAGACGAGAGAAGAGATGATCTGTCAAGTTGATGAAATTCGAGACGTCTTCAGTGGGCGACTAGCTGTCTCGGCTGTGCGACAAGTGACCGTTGCCGAAATGTTGTGTTCTGTGATTCGCGTTGCTCGAAAAAATGAGGTTAGCAATTTGAACAAGATGCATTTGCCTTGAAGTTCGTCGTCGGTTGAGTGATTCCTTGGTTTATTTTTTTTTTAAGTGCCTGACGAATGTGAAAGTGTCGCCGATACTCTTATGCAGCAGCCATACATCATTCGACGTATGTAAAAATTTAACTCTTTGAAACAAGCATATGTTATCTTTACCCAGTTAGAAAGCCATCGCTCGTATTATATTGGAAATTTTATGATATCTAGTACAGGACCGAGGACTTTTTCAGGATTATTAGTTACTTTCCCAGTAGAGCCGCTAAACATTTTCATTCGACAAGGGGAAAGGGGGGCACCATGGGCCCGACATGTCTTCAAGGGAGGGGGGGATAGGTCAAAAGGGTAAAAATGTCTAAAAATCGCAAAAAATTAACATTGTTCCTGCAACTTTTTCGCAATGGGGGTTGTTAATACCCTAGCTCTCTTTTGGTTGAGCCATGCTCTAACTTTCTTCCTCCCTTCACTCTCTGAATTCATCACCATTAATTGCTTTCATGCATGTTACAGCGAGGGTGCGCATGGCTCATTAATGTTTTTTCTGGAAGCAATTACAATGTTCGAATGGAATGGAGGTTATAGTTATAAAATACAATCGGTTTGAATCATCTCAAAACCATTTAAGTTCGCTCTTATAATTTCTCGCGCCAAACTCGCATTCAGTGTTTTCATTTGAGATTCCATGATGATGAGAAAATGATGGACCGTTAGTTAGTCTATTACCTAGGTACTCCTTTGTCTATTGCAACCATCCACTTCCACCAATAGGATCTCTTTGTCTTCTTTGTCTATAGCTTTTTCGATCCCTTTCAATAATCGGCCCGCTGGCACGTTTCTGACAAGGGAAAAGGAAAGGGCCAAGACAAACCAAATAGGGCATCCAATAGCGATAGTTCACTATTAAAGCTGCCGAAAACCTGAAAACTTTGACATGTTTAGAAGTTACAGAAGTGTTTTACTTCTTCAATTTTTAACGTTACATATTTTCCCCCCTGCTATTTTTCAGTACCTACTTTCAGTTATTTTTCAAAAAATTGGTGGAGGGGGTCTAGGGATGCTTAGCTTTTACCCAAGCATCCTTATTCTAGGGTTTCAAAATCTTGTAACGCACTTTTTTTCACCCAAAAATGGCGGCGCAATTCCTCACCAAAATTTTCTAATTATTCGCCGTAATTCGTGGAAAAATCTGTGAGGTTTGCACCTAGAAATTTTCAATTATTTCTGAGTAAAAAAGGAATTTTTAGCAACATTCGGCAACGCCGCAATGAACTAAGTTCTCGCGTCTGGACGACGACGATTTCCCCATGTACACTGAGAAAAAAGTTCAGCCGTATGAACCGCAAGTACGGTGTTCAATATCGACCGTATTGTTCTGTTCATGGGACCGCTCTCTCGGCCCTGGGAACCGAATCCTCGATTCGTGCAACCGAGCTTTTTCGTTAGTCCTGTTCGGTTTAAATGCTCAGTTGCATGAACCGAGGTTACGGTTCTCAACTTCCCAGAACCGAGAGAGCGGTTACATGAACCGAACAATTCGGCCGATATTGGACACTGTACATTCGGCTCATATGACCCGAAAGTTTTTTTCTCAGTGACGAGGACGCAACACATCTTGCATAACTAGAGTCCTTTTAAACTAAGACTAAAGACAATACGAGTCAATTTCTGATTGGTTCCCTATGGGCCTTCACAGTGTCAAAAACGGGAATAAAGATTACGTTTTCACCGATTGCAAAGATTATAAACTGAAATGGACCGGGAAATTGGGGGAACGGCAAGGAACAAACAGAATGAGTGAAGGAACGGAGCCAGAAATTCGGGGATGAGTTGATCAAAGATTGCGAAAAAACGTTCAATTTGTGTAATCTCCATTCCAGCATGTTGGAATTTTTTGCCAACATGCGTTAGAATTCAGCATAAAGCTGAAAATCTCAATACAGAGGGAAAGAGCTCATACGAGCACATATCTTCGAGGGAAAACTGTACTCATATGAGTTTTTTCCCTCTGTATTGAGATTTTCAGCTTTATGCTGCATTTTAACGCACGCTGGCAAAAAATGGACCACTAGACAAGGTACGAATTTAAGCGATCTGATACATGTTTCTTAACCAGAATTTCACGTAGAACACGATTTGCGCTACGAAAATTACTGAAACTAACTCCTAACGGAGATATTAACATTTTTATTTCACATTGGTTACGAGGAATTTGAACTGCCCGCTCACAAGAAACTCAAAACTCTACGTGAGTCAAATCGCCCACTACAACGGTTTCAGCAAGCTTCTCAATCGAGCAATGTTCATTTTCCATCATGTGTTGTTCAAAATATTAGCAATTTGCTATAACTGAGCCAAAGCGTCAAGATTGAGGTTGCCAGATTTTTATATCGCAGAGACTGTCATGATAACGTTTAGCGCGCGATGTGAATCACGTAGACCATTGAGTTTTCATGAGCGGGTAGTTTGAATTCACGCATAAAGAATCATTAAATATCTTCGTAAGGAGTTAATTTCGGTAATTTTTGTTGTGCGTATCGTATTTTACGTAAAATTTTGGTCAAGAAACATGTATCAGAATGCTGAAATTCGTACCTTATCTAGTGGTCCATTCCAACATACTGTCTTACGACCCGTGCGTCCACCGCGATCAGTTTGTGTAATCTTCATTCCCGTTTGCGATATCCACGAGCCGCGTTGTCTTAACTCTCTCTATTTCTCTATAAAGGGACTCGAGCACTAACTTGTTCTGTTTTGACTCTTTCTAGGGACCAGCGACGCCTGAGCCTCCCCCGTGACTCGCGGTGGCTCGGTCTCCAACCGGACGATGCTGGGCCGCCCCCACCGCAAGATGTGACTCCAACACCTGGAACCCATCTTCCTTGTACTTAACGTAGTAGTAATTTAGTAGTACTACTTAGTAGTAAGTAACTGTAAATAGGATGGCCGAGCCCGGGGCTGCGGGGGCGGGGACGCTGAACGCGCCCTCCTCGTCGGCGGAGGCGCGGGGGTCGGGGGTGGACGGGCCGGTGCAGCTGAAGAAGGAGATCGGGCTCCTGGACGGCGTGGCCATCATCGTCGGGGTCATCGTCGGGGCCGGGATCTTCGTCTCCCCCAAGGGGGTCATCGAGAACGCCGGCTCCGCCGGCCTCGGACTCATCGTCTGGTTCCTGTCCGGAGGCTTGTCCATGATCGGGGCCTTGTGCTACGCCGAGCTCGGTGAGTTCCTTTTTCATTTCCCTGCCGTCCTGAGGAGAAGCGCCGCAAGGTAAAAAATGAAATGCTGATTTGGACCGCGTTAAACAGAAAGGAACCAAGCCACATCAGCTATTGCCAAATTTAACTGGGCAATTCAATTTTTTACATGAAAACGGTTGTGCGGACTTTTGTGCAAATTTCTACGAATTTTCTCCATAATACAAAGCAAATTCCTTAAAATTGTCAAAGGAATCCGCACAAACGTTCTCTCGTAAAAAAAATCAGATTCCCCTGTTAAATTTGGCAATAGCTGATGTGGCTTGGTTCCTTTCTGTTTAATGCGGTCCATTTGGATTGCATTTTGCAAAAAGGAACCACTAGCATTGCAATGTTGCTAAGATTGTGCAACTTCTTTTGTCTTAGAAGAAAAAATAGAAAACCATTAACAATTTCTATTTTACTCGCTAAAAACTGTAAATTTAAGACAAAATTACAATGTAAATTTCATATTTTTTCATGGTTTCAGTAATTTTATTGCATAGGATGAAAATGCACAATCGTAGCATCATCGCAATTCTTCTGGTTCCTTTTTGCAAAATGCAATCCATTTAGCATTTAAATAGGTAAAAAAAATGTCCGGCGAGTTTTAAACGTCGATTTTACAATACAAACATGCTAACTTAACATTTGAATGTGTTCGTTTTACATCGGGCGTAGTAAAGTTAGAATGTCTACAAATGTAAAATCAGCATTTGAAATTCGACGGACATGTTTTCAACAATATAAACGCTAAATCAACATTTAATTTTTTTCCGTGCGTATGATCATTCGAGAGTCGCCGAATTTCCCTCGATAAAACATATTTTTGTGACAACGTTTATGCGTATATTTCCTTGAGATTTTCAAAAATTGTGTATTAAATTGCGTTTAAAAGTGTCTGAGAGTTTGGAGAAAAATATTTTACAGTTTCTCAATAAATTCGGTTTTTATTGAGGGAAACTTGGCAGCGCCTGAAGGCACATACGGCGTTCTTCATCAGCATGGCAGTATTGTCATCGAGAAGTAAAGCACCTATTTAGAGCCGGGTTTGACCATCGTCTGACTCTGACAAACCCAGGTTGTAGAACTCTTGACGCGTGAAGGCGCCCGGGAAAGGCAGAACTTTGCTAGCGGTATCGCGCCTTCAATTTTGCAGATGCAACACGGACATCCATCAAGCACGAATAGTTGTATCTCTGCGCCGTCGTCAACGCGCAACCTTTCCCTCGCTATATTTGAATATTGTGTTGGTTTTGTTCGTCATGCTTGTGGTTTATTTTTGAGATGACAATATTTTACAATGAAATTTGAAAACCCTGCTACGTAGGAGGCTGCGTAGGTCATCGCATTAGTCAAAATGAGAAATTAGGAGGGATAAAATTAAATAAATTATGGCAAAAAACCGAAAGAAAAGAAATGAACAGACGAAAGCCACAGGCGTGGTCATTTTCTCATCACAAAGGGTTTTAGCTTTGAGCTAGAATCAGCCTAACTAGACGCAAATCACCTGGATCGCATTTAGCAAAAGGGAACCAGCGCGATTACAGTATTGTAAAAATGTTGCTCCTTCATAATTATCCACAAACTCTCTTAGAATAGCAAATAGTTTTTGCTTCCCACTAAAAAAAAAATTAATTTTAAAGGAAAATAATGGTGCAAATTTTAATACTGTGCATAGGTTCGGTATTTTTGAGAGAAAAGAGGAAGTTGCACGATTTTGAAAACACTGTAATCGCGCTGATTCCTTTTTTCTAAATGCGACACACTTATAATTTGCCAAATTTTCCCTCCTGTATCACATTTTAAAGAGAAAACCACGTGACATTCCCCGTGAATTTTCAGGCATATTTTTCAGGACCTGAGAGATATTTACGGTAACTTTGAAGGAGTATATTTCTGAGTTTCCAAAAAAATAAAAACAAAATAACATGTAAAATAATTAGGCAATGCGAAATAAAATGCACGTAATATGCTGAGTAAAGCTCAAACCGCGCTTGCGCCCGTCGCTTGTTGCATCATAATAGTAGTGTGGCGTGCTTTTGCTTTACGATATATCGATTGATCTGCCATTTAAACTATGGAAAAAGATCGATTAAGAGGGTGTTTGTAACGAACACCTTAATTATCGATTCTTTGCCATAGCTGTAAATGGGGAAATGTCGAAAGTCGATCATTCACACCTCGCCACTACTTCACAGTATGGCAGTGGGTAGCTTTTTAAGTGCTCCAGATTGCCATCCACGAAACGGTGACAACTAACGAGTAATGAATTCATTTCATTGAAGGTATGTGAAGGGAGTTGCAGTGCTATATCACCTAGACGATTGACGTCCAGGCATTCAAAAATTAACCGTACTATTTTCTTAAAGTACACCAACGAAGAAACGTTGCGGAGCAGACCCCATTGAATTCTGATCGCGATTTTTAGTCGGGAACTAATGAAAACGATCAGTTCTTTCGCCATCTCGCGGATGTAAACGAAAACAGGTGTCACTATCTATTGATATCGATAATCAGGAATCGCGATGAAGATGAGGCATGAAGTCACCAAATGATCAGAGACCAAGTCGCGGAGTTGTGCGTCGTCGTGCGTCGTAACGATGCGCGACGCGACGTGATAAACAGTGCGATGTATCGACTGATCTGCCATTTACACCTATGGAAAAGGATCTATAAACAGGTTATTCGCAACGAACTTCTTAATAATCGATTCTTTACTACAGCTTCAAATGGGGAAATATCGATAATCTATCAGTCACGCCTCGCCACTGATTATAAAACATTTGTTAATCATGATGTTTGCACTGACAGCGCACCTATAACTCCAAGCGCTACCTCCCCAGCCTCGAGCAGTGCAACTAGTTTAACTAAATTCGAAATATTTAAACAGTTTTTTATATTGTAAAAAACTCGAATAAAAAAAAACGGCTGAATTTCTTAAAATACTGTTATATTAGCGTCAGTATTTTAGTTCTACGGGAGACTATGAATTACTCATTCGTCAGTTTCATTTAAAAGGGGGTAGTTTTCCTTAACACGTGTCTTGACTTGCAAAACATTAACTCGTACCCCCTACCGTTGTAAAAATACAACATATTCTGAAAAATTCCGTTTCTTGCGCGATTTGAATTTCAACTGATATATTTTGTTTACAACGCATTATGTTGGTAAAATAGATGAAACTTTGATTTCTCAAATGAAGAGAGAAGGGGCTTGAGAGCCACGGTAGTTTTTGAAAAATTGAGATATTCATGAACTCAATTCAAACTAGTTTGTAAGTATATTCTGTGAAAAATTGACAACTAAAATCCAATTTTAAATTCAATTTTAAAGCATCAAAAAGTGAGTTTAAACTGCCTTTCCGCCGTAAGGCTCCGTGTAATTTTGAAACTTTAAACACGTGTTTCTTGAAATAGCAAAAATTGCACCTATGCGCCTTGTCCTCTAAGCCTCTCAAAATGTGCCTCATTTTACCCGCTCAGCTATTGAGATTATTTTATTTTTTTTTTTTTTGGGTGTGTCCACCTCACACGGGTGGTATCAAAATGAGATCGCTTACATACATAGCTATAACATTTAGCTTGATTAGTGTGCCACGAAATGAAGCCATTTAAATGTCACTATCAGGTGGAAGTATCAAAAAATGATTGACATGTGAGATGAGACTGTGTTTGATAAGGAAAGACGGCGAAAATTTGCGACATCAAGTCAACGAGTCTCACGGGTGATTTTAAGTTGACAAACAAGAGAAAAAATTTGCTGATTATTGTGCATTTTTGATTTTCATTCATGGACTTCCGAGGAAAAAATCGTGCCAATTCGAGAGAGAATTCATAACACTCTCTCTATTCATAAAAACTTCGTATGTTTTGATTTTTCACTTTGGTTCTTGCTTTCTCATTCATCCATTCATAGATCAATGTACTCCTTCTTATTTTCAACGGGCAATCAGGCAAGACATGTAATGTGAGAGTCAAGTTCAAAGTTTTCTTTTTTAAATTTTGAGTTAGAAACTATGAACAGACGGAGTGATAGGGGGCCGTCCATAAATTACGTAACGCACTCTTCCGGCATTTTTGACCCTCCCCCCTTGTAACGCTTTTGTGAGGTGGACCCCTGTCCTTTAGAACGTAAATACAAAGTGGCGTAATGCTCTTCTCGACCCCTTTTCCCCTAGAGCCTTACTTAATTTATGGACGACCCCATAAGAGGTACATTGCAAACCAAGACACTAAACTTTATTCCTTCAGCAATTATCGAATTGATACTGATCGCATAAATGACATTTATTCGCGAGTTGATGGTAGAACGATAAAAATTTATTGCGTTGCGTTTCAAAATTTCCCCTTTTATCGATTTTTTAATGAGGGTGTTACCTGATAAAAGTAGAGAGTATTTTTGAAATAACATAAAAAATCACAAGAAAGTTTATGAACTGTAGGTAGCCAGACAAAAAAGTTACACAACTGCAAACCAAAATAGGGGCTTTCTGGTATTGTCCATGTCAAGATGACGATAATTTATTTACATTCTACCTTGTAATCAAGTACCTACCTCGGCCCCCCCCCATAAAATAAATAACGTCAAGCGACCAGAGGCGAGGCGGGAATGATCGATGATCGATATTTCCGCATTTGAAGCTATGGTAAAGAATCGATTATTAAAGTGCTCGTTGCGAACACCCTATAAAATGATCCTTTTCTATAGGCCTAAGTGGCAGATCAATCGAAACATCGCAAAGCGCGCCACGCCACTGAAGTTAATCCCCGCCAAGCTGTGATGCTGATGGTTATCTCATCCCCCTAACCACCTCACGCACATTTTACCCTGTTGCGTCACAAATAATGGACGTCCGTAAATCGGAGGACCTGTATACGTTGTGACATGAGCCCTATTAGCCATTAGAATACTTACATGACAGGATCCATGTCACAATTGACATAGTTCCTTTTGATTTAAATACATCCAAATGATCGCTACAGGAGGCTATGTCCTCAAATTTTGGAATCATTAAGACCTGGCTTCTAAAATGGATCAATTGCGCCGGTCACAGAATCGCGTTCAAATGAATTTTATCGATTTCTCTTTTCAGAGAAAAGAGACCCATCCCATCGCTATCCTGGAAATGGTGGAAGCTTTTACTTTCGGGACCCAGACTCCAACATTCAACTGTTGACTTGACCTATTAGGTGGGTGTCGAACAACGTGTTGTGTATTGCGTTTTGCAAACATACCGAAGTCTGGCAAAATTTTTTGGTTCATTGCGTCTCCCAAAGCTCATCATCCACCTAGTAGATAAGTCAACAGTTGGAAAAAGGGTGATGACTGTTGCTCCCTTAATTATAATTGTCTGAGGAGGTGTAGAATCTTCGAAAGTATAGGTTTCCACCTGTTGCCAAGAGGCCAGAGGAGGGGTTTCTCGTCACTACATTCGGGGCCGTTCACAAACTACGTCACCCAGTTTTTCAATTTTGTGACCTCTCCCTCCCTCGCCGTATCCAACCGTCATCTACTGCTAGACCCCTCGCTTCCCCTTAAAATTACGTCATCCGTAGCGTGCCCCCCTTTTTTCGGGGGAAAACGTAGAAAATCGATAAAAATCAGTAGAAATAATCAAATTTCAAGCAAGCATTTTCAGCCATTTTGCCTTCAGGAAAGCTTACGTCATACGTCATCCTTAGTTTGAACCCCCCTCCCTCCCCGTCACCCACCGTCATCCACCGTTCGACCCCCCCCCCCCCCCCTACTTGGGTGGCGTAAATTATGGACGGCCCTTTATACGTAGAAGAGACTTGGGCGCTTGGACTGATCTTATCACTTTTTACTGACTCATTANGGACTCTTGATTCAATCAGATTTAGGCTTAAATCAAGAACCAAGCCTCTTAATTTAAGCGGATTTCCTTTTGATTTAAGCTTAAATCTGATTGAATCAAGAGTCCTTTCTCTTGTCAATGTTTTCAAGAGTCTGGACTCTAGATCCAATGTGTTTTTTTTTCCAGTGTGTGACCAGCGCAACCGACCTACAACCCCCTGAGGTTGGATAGCGTGGTGACTAAGGGACGGACCCGTGATTCTGTTTCTTCATGTCCAAAAGTAGGGCATATACAGAGTCCAATGGGTCGGGAGAGGAGATCCCAAATGCGGACGCGCATCGGGCACGAGCGAGCGGACTGAATGGACTGAAACAGAAAACAGAACAGCCCAAGTCGTGGAGATGGCAAATCGGAAGTGTCCAATCGAGGCAGGGCGCTTTATTAATCTCTTTCTTGACACTCAAGTGCCCGCACAGGCACCGGCACCGATCTCCCGTCATAGCCAAGAGAGCAGTAAGTGCAATTCTGTATGAGCCACGATTAGCACATGCTTTTATGTGTCTCGGGGCTCATCCCAGCATGCACTTACTGCTCTCTTCGCTATCACGGAACCTATCCCCGCTCCGTCTCGTCTCTGCCTTCTTCTCGCCTGAGCCCGAATCTGCATAATCTTCCCGGATCGGATCTCTGGATGCTCCCGATGCTCTGGAACCATCTCCATTTGCACCCGGCGTTGCCAAACTCCGAGGGTAATAGTGGTAGATTCCAAGCATCATTCCAGCATCCAGCCGAATGGTCCAGGCTCGGACTGGCCATAAGGCCAATCTGCCATTGGCAGATACGCCCCCTCTCGGCGCCGAAAACGCGCCCCTCTTACAGATGGATGCAAAATAAGAAGAAAAAAAATTACGACCGAGAATATGTGAGAAATTTTTTTAAATGAACGGAAGAGGAGAGAGTTAGACCTCTTAAGAGACCTTTAAACATATTTCCTCCTTTTCAAATGACTGTTGATTTGGACATACCATAGCATAGCTCGGGCAAACTTAACCTTAATTTGTCTCGAAATTAAAAAATAAGAGACATCTAAAATGTAAACGCGATACAAGTATTAGCGCAAGATGGATGTTCACATTGCATATGAAAAATGTAAGACGCGATGCCGTGAGTCGTGAACTCGCAATGCTCTGCTCTAGTTTAAAGCAACATTACAAATAAGACAAACGCAAACAAACACAATATGGTAATAAAGCGAGGGAAAGGATGCGCGTTAACGACGGCGCAGAGATACAACTATTCGTACTTGATGGACGTCCTTGCTGCATCTGAAAAATTGAAGGCGCGATGACGCGAAGCGTGAGCTCTCAATGCTGTGGTTTACTTTCAATTTTGCAGTTTTTACTCTGCGCGATCAATAAACTTTGAACCTGAAAATAGCGTAAACTTGTGCTGATTTGCCAAAATTTTCTGAACGCCTCTCCACGGAGGGAATGCCCTACCAGGAAATATCACATTACGCCCCTTTAACCAGCCAAGGGTCTACGCCCTCAGATGCGAGCCAGTCCGACCCTTGAATGGTCAGTTGCGCTGGTCACAATCATGATTGATTCTTGTGGATCAGCTAAAAATAGTGAGATCTATCCAACAGCAACTTTCTAAGTTCAATATTAACCGAGATATCGCCCTTTGAAAATTGAAGTTTTTGACGTCATCTACCGCGGTAGTGACACCCTTGGTTTCTTCTTTCTTGCTCCCATCAGTCAAGGTGACGCACATTTGCACTGGTTGTTCACCGTGAAACTAGGATGAAAGCAAGGTGAAGGAAACTAAGGGTGTCACTCACTATAGCGATGGATGACATCACAAACCGAATTTTTCAAAGCGCGATATCTCGGTTAATGTTCATCATTGAAATTTGCTGTGTGGACAGATCTTATTATTTTTAGCTGATCTACAAGGTTCCAACATCAAAACGCGATTTTGTGACCAGCGTAACTGACCAATTCTTGGTGGCGGTCAACTTCGAAGGGTGGTAGGGAGGGATTCCAAATTTTTTCCTACCGAATGGTACCCATTGATGCGATGTAATAAATAAGGATCATTTTTAAATTACCTTCAAGATTGTAAGAGTATTATAGTTGATCACGCTGATGCCCTTTGGAAATTACTTTTTGTTTGACATTCTTGTTATTTACCTGGGATTATTGTCACGAAAATATTTTAAATATGCTTTTGCGAATTTCTCAACGGTATTTTAGACGGTTATTTAAAATGTTCTTATTGTAAATGTTCAAAAAATTACACCAAAACTTTATAACAAGGTAAATATTTTCAAACCATTTTACTCAAAAATTTACTTTACAGGGTTTTCAAATCATTATCGGATTATTTCAGGAATATTTTTTGTCTTATTAGAGTACCATTTCTGCTGAATCCTTGGAGAGGGTAGAAAGGCAAACTTTTCCGAGAGGAGGGGGTGTAACATGTATGCACTGTCGACATTGCAGCGATTCATTTTCTGAGTGCTTTGGCAACTACTCTACCGTTTGGAATCGGCGTTCACCGGTCTGTTGACCATATAACTGATGATCGTCAAAAAGAAACTCGTTCATTTTCAGATGAGCCGCGAATCGCTTGTATTCTACACTTCTCGGGGTTATATATTGCTAGGTCCATAAACCTTTGATCCCATTACCTCAAGAATTGACCCCGGTTAAAGTGAGCAGTCACAACGGCATTGCTGCATCCTTTGTTGCAACCAGGTTACCGCGCACAGCTCAAAAGTGAAAGCAAAAGCTGTAAACAAACAAATTTAAAAAAGAAAAAACTCTAGAAAAAAATCTATAAAAATCTAGTTTAATTCAATTTATTACATTAAAACGGTTGTACGGATTTTGGTGCAAATTTCAGTAAATGTTTTGCACACTGGAAAAAAAAACATTGGATTTAGAGTCCAGACTCTTAAAAGCATCGACAAGAAAAGATACTCTTGATTCAATCAGATTTAAGTTTAAATCAAGAACCAAGCCTCTTAATTTGAGCGGATTTTCTTTTGATTTAAGCTTAAATCTGATTGAATCAAGAGTCCTTTTTCTTATGAATGTTTTCAAGAGTCTGGACTCTAGATCTAATGTGTTTTTTTTTTCCAGTACATGGTACAAAACAAATCCTTCAAAATTTTCCAAGAAATCCGCACAAACGTAAAAAATTAAATTGCCCGGTTTTTGGCAATAGCTGGTGTAGCTTGGTTCCTCTCTGCTAAACACGGTCCATCTGGAGACAGTGTTGCGCCTAGTGGACGGTGGGTGGTGTCGGCCTCAGAAGCCAAACAATTGCATCATTTCAAAACCCAATGACGCACAGAAAACGCCTTCATTAAGAAAAGATACTCCACCGCATGGCCGCGGAGGCCGAATAGTTGCTTCGCTTATAAAAACCGAATCAACCTAGTATAGCAACGTAGATTCTTCTAGATAATGCTTTAATGAAGATTGTGAGTATTTCAAACTGCCAAGAGCTGTGACTCTTCCAACAAGCATCCATATTTCGTCACCTCTCGGCCAAAGTATCGCAAGCGCCATGCGAGGTTTCAAAATTTCCGCCGCCATTTTATTTTTTTACAGAGAAATCGTTCAACGAAGTTGTCCGAAAATTTCACTGAATTTTCTTTTTGCTGACGATAAAATTTAGTGAAATTTAATGCCGATTAATTTGAGTGAAATTTTCAAACAGATTCAACCACTAATTTCTCTGTAATAATATAAAATGGCAGCGGAAATTTTGAAAAGTCGCATGGTTCTTACGATACTTTGGCCGGCAGGTGGCAATTTTTCGAATAACGGCTGTGCCCTTCGAATCGAAAAGTGCCATTAATTTAACCGAGGTTTTTCTCTCCATTTACCCTGGATGAATGTATTATCGAACAAGTGGTTGCTAAGCCAAAAAATTAAATCAACGATTGGATCTTTTGATTGGCAGGAACGATGATCCCAAAATCTGGCGGTGATTACGCGTATATCAACGAGGCTTTCGGTCCATTGCCAGCGTTCCTCTTTCTTTGGGTGGCGTTGATGGTGATACTACCATCCAGCAACGCTATCACGGCTCTCACATTTGCTCAATACATTCTGCAACCGATTTGGCCTGACTGCGAACCGCCCTACCTGGCGGTCAGACTCATCGCTGCCGTAGTTGTCTGTAAGTGTGTCTTTCATAGTTCACTACCTAAAAATACCTACGAATTATATTTGGTTTTGATATTTTTGGGCGTTTTTTAAATACTCGTTAAAACCTCAGCTGCAACCAGTGGTGTCAATATATTGATTTTTAGATATTTTTTCCGTGGATGATCACAGGTGACTTAATCATCAGTAAACTGTTCTAAAAAGTTTTTCTCACTCACCAAAAGTTTGTGACCAAGAAAGTTTCAGATTGGAAGGTTACGAAATACCTCTAGTATGAGGAGCTCTTATCAAGTTTCAAATATCATACAACTATAAATAAAAAGGGGGCGGAACTTAATAGGTGAAAGCACCGGTATAGCATGATTTGTGATCTGATTGTTCATATAATATTTTTATCCATTAAAAACATATTTGGTTGATTTAAATGGCGGATCGGTCGTTACATCGCAAAGCACGCAACGCCACTGTTCCGTAACCCGTTTTGCAATGTCTTCATCTCCCTTTTCCAAACTAACACATCAGTATTTTTACAAGTCAGAAACAATGAATTTTGTTCTTTAAATTTATGTGAGACAATCAATATTTACCGAGACAGGTCCACCTAAAATCAATTATTAATAATATATTTAAATTGAAGTGAAGCAGTTGTACCAATTTGCAATAATCGCCCCATGTAAAGTAGCCCGTAATGTAAGCCCGGCACCCAACTATGAAACACCGAATCGAACGCTTGTTCCCCTCGATGCGCATCATTAGGTTGTTTCACCTATTGAGAAAATTACAATATTTTTCATAATTTTCGGCAGAGGTGCAAATTTTAAGACGGATTAATCTGTTTTAATATTTTCAGAATTCATATTTTGTCCAGGTTTATTGACTGCCATTAATTGTTACAATGTCAAATGGGTCACCAAGGTTCAAAACGTTTTTACGTTGACCAAAATTTTTGCTCTGATGACCATTATCCTCTCGGGTCTTTGGCTCGTTGTGAATGGAAAAACGGAGAAGATTTCGCGACCGTTCGAGGGAAGCAACTATGATCCTGGTCATTTGGCTTTATCCGTTTACTCTGGTCTATTTTCCTTCGCTGGCTGGTAAGAAACATTCTTAGATCGGAAGTTTATCTCACCATAATGTTGTATCACAAGAATGGGAATCGAAAATACGGCAAACAAATGAAAGCAACGGCTTCATAATGCCTTCATTTTTTGGGGTATGCAACATGCATGTCGAACGAGAAGGAATAGTCGCTTTCAGACGTCGCGAGATGTCCTGAGTCCTGAGGTAGGAGGCATCTCATTGTTTGGAAAATTATTTGAGAACTGATGAAACTCTTCATAAGGGCTTAGTTGGAGCGTCGGAACTTCGTCACGGAAAAAAACAATTTAGCTCTGAGCCCTAACATTTTAGATCAAATGGAGCCAACTTAAGGTAGTAGTGCTTAGCCCTACAACTTCAGGACCCAGCCCTACAACTTCAGGACCCAGCCTTACGGCTTTAGGTCATTCCAGTCTTGCAGCCTGTAGGGCTTAGCCTTGCTGCCCTTATTTGGCTTCACTTAATCTGAAGTGTTAGGGCTCATAGCGCTAAGTTGTTTTTTCGTGTAAGTAATTTAAAAAAAAAAAAAAAAAAAAAAAAAAAACCGACATTTTTCGATCGTCACTTTGCATTAGGTTTTAAAATGCACACTAACAGCTTGTATAAGCTACCAGGTTTTACCTCACCAAAAATATGCAGGACCATATTTAAAGGGTGGCCACATGGGCCGCGGCCCATGGCGGCAAATATTGCACTTTTTTAAATTTAGGTATAAAAAAAATCGGGTTCAGAAAAAAAATTGCAAACGAGAAAAGGCGACAAAAACTCTCAATTCCTGAGAGTCTAGTAATTTCTAATTTCATCGTCTTTCGGTGATACAAGAGACATCACCTTTAATTAGTCGAGTTAAGAGAGAAACCAAACACGCAATTTGGCCTGAAATGGCGCGGTGCAGAGAGCAATGATGACGAGAACTTGAGATGAAAAGGAGAAGCCCTCGGCAAGGCGGTTGCCATGAAACACATATTAGCGCCTTCAAGGCTGCATGAATACTCCCTGCATTGCGTCAAACACAGTGCGGGCAGCAGCGATCGACGCGAAACGCATAGCGCCTGCAAGACTGCAAGAATACTTCACGCATTGCGCAAAAACACAGTTCGGTCAGCGCAGTGCGGCGGAAGTGGAAATTATTAAACCATATTTATGTTTGTTCTTTCATAATTTTTTCGTCATTTCTAATAAACCTAACTTTCGCGCAAAGTTCCATAAACTTTTGCTGGTAGTGTTGACAGGGCTTTCGCAAAAAATGTGTCCAACACGAGTAAACGCGTCTTATGCCCCCCTCCCCCCTCCGTCACGTTCACCTGATGGTTTTTATTGATGTATCAAAACGAATGACTGAATGAGAAGGGGGCGGCAAAATACAGGCGGACCCTTGGGCGGCAAGTAGGTAAATCCAGCCCTGAAAATATGACACACCTTTTGACAGAGAAGGCGCATTAAAAGAAGAAGAATAATATAGGGAATAACTGCGATTTGTCATATTTGCATTGTAGAGTCTTTGGTTTGGACTGCCTTGAAGAGTCTGAGTCTGTTTTCAGGAGTTTTAATAAGTCAGAATTTTAGAAAACCTGCAGTAATTTTTAATTATGAGTAGGGCTCGTCTCATACATACAATGCAATGACACCATTCATTATAAAACTTCAGTGTTGTAGATAAATTCAATCTATTTTCCAAGCATACATCAGGTCGGAACTCGAGTATTTTCAAAAATTAAAATACCAAGTTCAACAAGAGTCGCATACGTGCGCGCGTAATAAATCTATAATGATTGGAAATCACAAATAGAGTATGATTGATGACAGATCAGTTCTTACCGCTATTTAGTGAATTGGTCATCAGCATAGTTCCTTTATTTGCATTTTTGTTACTACTAGTATCGCCAAAAAATTAATGCTCACTTCATTCTATGTGTTTTTTAGGAATTATTTGAATTTCGTGACGGAGGAGCTCAAGAACCCTTATGAGTAAGTATCAGCCTGAAAACCGAGTCTGGTGATTGAGCAATTTCGTGCAAGTTTTTAGGTATTTATAATATGGAAGTCATATTAATGGGACTTTTGCTTCGATATCCCCCTGACTTAAACAGATGTACGCGTATGTTTGTGTTGAAGTAGAAGTCAAGTATGAGAATGATCTATTTGAATAATCAGAGATAATAAACTCACGAGCGAAAATGAATTGCTCGAATTCCAAATTCGTTTTTCCCTTTGTTTTCTCTTCTTCATCTCCCTCTAACATTAAACCCATTTTTTCTCTTACATTCATTTTAATTATGGTCGTCTATAATCATCGACTGTCTCTTATCTTCGGACGGCAGTTTTATAGGTGTCATTGTAACGTTCAAACCTTTACTAAAATCGTGACGGGCGTACTGGTTCATTTAGACATTAAGAACTTAGGATCAGTAAGAACGCCTACAAATTCTGCACAGTATCAATGCTCACGATTTTAGCATCAATTAAGTGCTTAATTAAACCTGATATGGATGAAATAATTGGTATACCTTAAAATCCTCTGATAAATGCCAATGAAAAGATATTTTTGAGAGTTAATGCTCGTAAGAAGCTGACAGGTTTTAATTTGCTCATAACATCTTCGTTATTTTACCCCCCATACCTCTTCAGCTCTTTTTCTTCGCTCTGAATATAATTAGAGAAATAAAAATTTGGATAAAGACTAGCTTTTGTTTCTAATTTTGCTTTCAGAAACCTGCCTAAAGCGATCTGCATATCTCTGCCGCTGGTCACTGTCGTCTATTTATTTACAAATGTAGCATATTTTGTAGCGCTGACAAAAGATGAAATTCTAAAATCCAGCGCAGTTGCTGTGGTAAGAAAAGTTTATTCATATCATCACATTTTCTCTCTCTTTCTCCCCCCTTTGTAAGTACCTCATACCAAAAAAAAAGCACATTCCATTTCAGCCATTGGTTAAGTATTGCTGGACTAATATTTGTAAATTTGTCCAGCCATAGAAAAGTTGTTTGATAAAGCGCTGCTTTACTTATTATAAATGGTTATCAAACTTATTATTCAAGGAACCATTTATCTAACTGTGCCGCACCAAAAAAAACTTTTCGTGGACCGTCAATCTCCTTGATAGACAATCGGTCGTGGTGCAAAAACCGTCCCGGCGGCGATAGTACGCAACCCATAGGCGGTTCCGCCTAGCATTGCACTCTGGAGCTAAGTTTCGTCTTCAATTT
This sequence comes from Bemisia tabaci, assembly GCF_001854935.1. NCBI lineage: Eukaryota > Metazoa > Arthropoda > Insecta > Hemiptera > Aleyrodidae > Bemisia > Bemisia tabaci. The sequence continues at coordinate 571,874 of NW_017557621.1, forward strand.
TTCGCTGCACCACCCAAGCGCCGTTACGTTCGAATAGTTGTATCACGAACATAGACGTATTTAGTATACTACTTTGAAGGCTCTCCGATTTGATTTAGTAGAGTACGGTAAAATGGATTGCATTTTGCAAAAAGGAACCAGAAGAATTGCAATGATACTAAGATTGTGCATTTTCATCCTTTGCAATGGAATTACTGAAACCATGAAAAAATATGAAATTTACAGGGTAATTTTTGCCTTTTTACAGTTTTTAGCGATTAAAATAGAGACTGTTAATAGATAATCAGGTTTTTCTTCCAATACAAAAGAAATTGCTCAATCTGACGATATTATGGGTGAGATAAGTTTGTGCCAACTGGTTTTGGCTCTTAAAATATAAACTCGGATGATTCACAGTTTACACTTCATGTGTAATTTTCGTAACAAAAAGAAAATAAAGAAGAGGATTACGGAACAGCTTCGAATGACTCTGATTGAGGACTGTTCATTTGCTCTTTTTTTTGCAGACATTTGCAAATAGACTCTTCGGTCCGATGGCCTGGGTTATGCCACTGTTTGTGGCGTGCTCGACTTTTGGAGGTCTGAACGGCGCCATTTTTGCATCCGCTAGATTGTTCTTCGTCGGTGCTAGGAATGGACATTTGCCGAAGGCTATAGCCTTAATTAACGTTAAGCACAGCACACCTGTTCCATCCTTGATATTCATGGTAAGCACCACAATTACTATATTCTAGTTAGTAGGACATTCATTCACTAATTCACTACGCAAGAAAAAAAGGAGAGAGAAATAAGAAGGAAAAAAGATAAAAAAGAAAAGGAAGAAAAAAATAAAAATAAAAAATAAAAAAATAATTAAATATTTTTAAAAAAAATACGTGTAATATTGAGTTGCATTTTGCAATGTACATTTGTGGCCTGAGGGGCAAACCGAAATCAGGTAGGCTTATACTATGGACGATAGCTTTGAAAGGTTATTAAGGCCTCTCGCTTTTGATTTTTTAAAGGTTTTCTGAGTCTGGAATTTTTCCTCTGTGGAGAATTTTCCTCTCTTGATTGCCCATATTATTTTTCGTTCAACATATAAAATTCTACGAACTAATGAATAATGATCACTTATTCTGTTTCAGTGCAGTGTGACCTTATGTCAAATGCTGATCAAAGACATATACTCTCTGATCACGTATACAGTCTTTGTAGAGGCATTACTAACCCTTTTCTCTATTACGGGTCTTCTTTGGCTCCGAGTAAAGAGACCAAATGCACAAAGGCCGATCAAGGTAAACCTTACTCCATTGCAAAATATTATACGTATTTAGTCTTATAAAATCGAATTACTCGGGTTTTCTAACTTAGGTACATTAATATATTAATGAAATGTATTAGTAAACGTTGGGTCTTTACGAGGCTTCACACCTGTTATTTTTCCTTATAATCACTAATTAGTAAGTGGTGCCCTTGACAAAATATGATAAATAAATGGACCAACAATCGTTATCAAAACTTTCCTGGAATAAGACTCAATATTGTCGTGCATGAATTTATTGTGGTCTATGAGTTTATTTTAACCACACAATTTGAGAGGAAGCACATGAGAACAAATAAAGTGTAAACATCCTCAGAAATTTTGAGAAAGCTATGAGTGCACTGGGTATACTCCTATACTGTAAAATTGAAAAGAGGGATAAAATTAAGTCAATTCTTCTCTTCAGTTTTTTACAATACTTTCAACGTCATTTTTTAGATTTATTTCAACTTACCATTTTTACTAGCGTATTTTGACTGCAAATAATAATATAAATGAAGAAATTATTAATTACAGAATTTTCTGCGACTAGTGCATTAACAAGTTAAATCACGCGACTTTATATCTATTCATAAGGATATTACTTGTTTACGAGTTAACTTCTTTTAGATAATTACATTGTTTTATTTCAGGTGAACATAATATTGCCGTTGATTTTCTTCGTAATTTGCTCATTTTTGGTTGTACTACCAATTTTCGTAACTCCAGTAGAGGTTGGAGTAGGACTTGCGTTTATCTTTTCTGGCATTCCAATATACTTAATTTTTATTTACTGGGAACAAAAACCATCATGGTTCAGGTATATTATAGGTAAGTGACGGTATTCTCTCTAAAAATTTATTTCATTATTTTTTATTTTTGACCCTTTACAATGAAGCACACGCAAGGTCGGCAAACCCAGGTCAGTCCGATAACAAGATGTTATTGGGAATTTCCCGATCTGGCGACGAATTCCCCCGATTTGCTTCTCACAACTTTCCAAATATTCCCTCGTTTTGCGCTGCTCCGTTGCAAAATCCCCCCCTACCCCTAAACTTTCCGATCTGCATAAGGAGAATGTACTCGGATTTGCGGAATCTTCCGGGAGCGTGGTCAACCCTCGTCGCCGCACAGTGGATTGAGTTAATGGGAAAAGTCGGACAAAGTTTGAAAACTTTAAAAGCTTTTAACTCCGTTATCAGAAGATGTCGAGGTTTTAAAAATGGCCCCACTGGTTTTCTTGTAAAATTTACTTCAAGAATCACCCGTCAAAATCTAGAATTTGACAAAATAAACGTTGAAATTTGCGGTTTGAGTAAAAAAATTATTATCCAACCTTTCTCATCGACTCGGACCACTGTGCGCGGTTCTGCAAAGATCATCACACTCAACTTTCCTAACAGACTGACCTTGGTCCATCGAGCTTGGGCACGCCTTAGAATATTTCCACTGAGAGAGGGAATTAAGGGAAGTGGAGTGTACTATTTTCTTCGTGTGAGCTTGAGGTTTCTTGGCAAGTGAATCGTTGAAATGGTGCACGATCATGGATCATTAAGTTCTAATGTAAAAGTCGAATATTAGATATTTTAAACCCACCCCTCGAGCACCCCGGTAAAAATTGGCGATAAGAGCTGCGTTTCAAAATACCATAGGAATTCTTATAGCCGGCTAAAGAAGGCTACAGAAAATAATATGGCTGGCTGTAGAATGCGGAGAAAATCATACGGCCGGGCTATACGAAGCGATAACAAATTATGCAGCCGGGCTGTAGTTCCTATCGCTGGGCTTTACACTTTATCACCTGGCTGTTGCTTTTTCGTCATCGATTATAAAAGGCTATAAGAAATTGTGTAGAAATTCGTGTGCTTTGGAAATCGTTAAGTTTGATACGGAACCACCTTAATATTTACAAAACACACATTATATTTTCCTTAAATACATATTTTTTTCGTCAATTAAAATGAGAATAATAATGGATGTGTGCAAACATTTCAAAATCATGAGTTGAATAACGCTGACTCCGCCAGATTAAATATTAGAGCCCAACACAAAGCGGAGCGGCGACGCACTGGCTGCCCGCCTGCCGCACCGCAGTGTGGCACGGCGCTTGAAGCAACTATTTCACACCAGAAGTATTGCACAGTATCATACGAAACTGAAGGCGCTCTAATATATTAGGAATGGCAGGCATCCATCAAAAGTACGGAACTTTCCTTGCAAAAAAAATCAAGATACTACGGCCCAAAAAGAGAGTGGTAGTCCAAAAACTCACTAAGTCCTAGCATCCGTAATTAGTAACGTTTAGCATACACTTTATCGCCTGGCTGTTGCTTAATCGCCATCGGCTATAGAAGGCTATAAGAAATTGTGTAGCCGGCTATAGAAGCTATTGGAAATCTTACAGCCGGTTGTTAGGTCTACGGTATTTTAGAACACAGAATCTACTGCCAATTTTTACCAGGGCAATTAATTTTTATGAGGAAAAAGCACGTACACATGGTGTTATCATTAATATTCATTCCTGACGACTAAATATTTTAGTATTGTTCTTGCTCAGTTTTAAGAATTTTACTATCTAACTTCACAGAATTATTCAATGTATACTGGTTACTTATATGGTCTTATTCTCTGCCCTATATACCCGAAAGAGATCATGCAAAATGTTTGAGTCTGCTAATGAGTTTACAATTTTTAAGACAAAAACTTCTTTGTAATGACTGATAAACTCTGAACATATGAGGGTCTTGAAGGTTTCATATGAGAGTTTGTTCAGTGTACATTGAGTTCGATTCATTTAACTCATTAATCAAGAGAAAATACCCCAAACAGATTTAATAGCCCAAACGAGGTCGATATCAATTATGAAAAATTTACTAGTTTTGAATTCATTTACTCAATTTGATTCTATTTCTTATTTTTTTAGATAACTTCAACCTGACATGCGCCAAGTTGTTCCGATGTGTTTTGGAAGACACTGTGGTGGAAACAGAAACTAAAGTTTCGTGAGCAACGGTCGCTGAAAGTCAACCTCTCAAATGTTGTTAATATTAATTATTTTGAACTTGCTGTGATTTTTTTGAAATTTTTGATTGCAATTTAGTTTGTACGATGAAAATGAACATTATGTAATATCTATTTCGCGTCAATTATACCAAGTGCCCAACTCAACTCCCATATTCGAGACTCAATCTCAGTTTTCATCCGCATTATAGATTTCTCTTGTATAGATGTACAGAAGATAATGTTTGTTTATATTGCACCTAAAATATTATTAAATGTTTATGTTTTTAAAATCGTTTTCAAATCGATTCAACATCTTTCCACGACTCGTACTTCTTGACATCTCTACCATTTTTCCCTGAACAAATCGCACACACAAGTTACCAGGGTTAAAATGTCTTTAAGCACTATCGAAGTTTACGGCGAGCGACTAGTGTCGTCATTTTCCGGCCAAAGTATCACAAGCACCATGCGACGTTTCAAAATTCCCGCCGCTATTTTATTTTTTTACAGAAAAATTGTTGGTTGAATCTGTTTGAAAATTTCACCGAATTTTATCGGCATCGCAAAGAAAATTTAGTGAAATTTTCGGACAGCTTCGTTGAACAATTTCTCTGTAAAAAAATCAAATACCGGCGGAAATTTTGTAACGTCGCCTGGCGCTTGTGATACATGGCGAGAGGGTGACAATGTATGTTTCTCGAAGCTTTCTCAATTCCGATTGGTTTGTTACCCCTGCGGAGATGTTGCAGGAGGTGAAAATCAAGTGGACACTGTCAGTCAATCAGTTCTTCAACTGACTATTGGTCCTCTCAGAGTTTATAGAACAAGATAAAGTGTTTTTCAAATTGGTAATTAATTTTGTTTCCCGGTTTGCTGGTTGCCTATGCGGCAAAATTGAAGGCAATTTTCGGATGGAAGAATTTTGAAAGAAGGCTCACATCATCTCTTATATTCCAATTAATTAAAGTTTATGGAGTTATTTAAATGTGAGGTTTTGAATTAGACATTTTAAGTACGTTTCATTTGCGCCCTGTTAGATTTGTTGCCTATGTGCTGAAATTGAGGGCTGACTTCGAGTGAACGACATGATCTACTAACAGAATTTTACATCGTTTGTTGATTCGGCATGATGAGAGCAAATGAGAACTTGCAATTCGTGTGCGATGAACCATTCAAATTAAATCCAGGAATTAAATGGTGGATTAAGATTCACAACTTTATTTTACACTTTCCGTACTTTAAATGAAGCCCATTTCATGTGAAGGAAGGAAGTTTTAAATACAGAGGCAGAAAAGGAAATCGTTTTAGAACTACAATTTAACAACCTGATGGCGGTGATTACAATTCTTTCGGGAAAATGAAATGAATTCGGAAATTTCAAACAATTTTGTGAGATAGACACGTGCTCGCTGACTTTAAATTATTAATACCAGGGAACATGCCAAAATATAAAATATACAAATATAAAAGAGAAAAATAACCGGACGTATATTCTTGTTTAAGATGTTCTTTTCTTCATAAGTAACGAGTATTAGTGAGTTTTAATTTTGGAAAAGTCCAATCCAGAGCGAAGCATCCACAGAGGTTGGGTCCAAAAGTAATGAGAAGTTGGACTTCTTCCGTTAAAACACGTTATTTTCCTTTGAATGGTCGCATAAACTTCATCAGATTATCGCAAGACCGTCCTAGAAACATGCTACTCTCCTCTCCAGTGATTTGCTTAACGCAGATTTGTAAATCTCCTTCAATTAGTCGGTTAGGCAAAATAACTGTCGTTACGCTCGAATAGTGGTATCAAAATTTTACATGCTCTCTTATACGGGCGCGTTGAAGGCGCAAAGCTATTATGATTCCTCAATCAATCCGCGAGAATCACACTGCTCTGAGGAATATCGCAACCGCTGTTTTGGAGACATTGTAACAACATCGGCATTTTGGGGCTACTATTCCCTTTCATTTTTAGTTTTAAAAGTGTCTTAGACAGCTCTATGATTTATCCGTTGATGAGTATTAGGAAATTTCCAGACAGAGGAGAGAGAGAAAGAGAGCGGTTCAACTTTCGCAGATATTTGTCATTCAAAACTTGTTGACGAGATGTATGGGTCTAATTTTGGAAGATTTTGATAATGATCGTCTGCGGAGCTTAGTTCCTTTAAATGTTAAAGACCCAAATAGACTTAAGCTGCGCAAATGACACATGAGCAAACTGAATATATGTCGTTAAATTTTTTCACATCGTGATTTATCTAAATAAGTAGTAAGCTGTCGGTAAAACGGTATGATTTTCTGGTCCTTATAAACCATCTAAAACTCGGCGGAAGAATTTCGACGATCCTTACTTTTTCTTTCTTGGATAAACTTGTTGTTTGTAAATTTCTTAATATTTAGAGTAATTCCTTCCTTTGTAAAAACAGTTAGGCACCATCAAAATTTCCATCTAAATTTTTCATGGAACTTTTACTTTCACGTCCAGTTATCTGCGCGCGATTCGATGGGGGCTCTCATATCTGCCGTGACTTCGAAGAGAGCAGTGAGTGCAAAAATGAAGTTTTGAGAAAATTGGCTCAGAAGCGTCTAACTAGAAAATTTTAATTGCAAGGAGCCTTCGCTCTTTGTCAAATTGCCACTAATCATCCGAGAGACTCTTCGAAATCGTTTGGATGATTAAAAATCGACCGATATTATTTCAATTACAAAAAAGGAAATGAAAGGGAAAGGTATAAAAGAAGGAAAGGGAAGGAATAAAAATTCATTTTCATTTTTCATGTTAAGCTAGTTTTAGGCAACACAGCCGTAAGTGCTATTCTCTGCATAATTTCGTGGTTGCGTTTTGAACACTCAACAAAATCATTTTCAGGTTAGAAATTAGCAGAAGAGGGCGGCATTTTACTTGAAAGCACTGCTTCATTGGCTCTCTGGAGAAACAATGTCACTTGCGGCTGTTTTACCTGAACCTACGTCATTTTTTGCGCACCAACGGCTTTCTCATATATCTCGTTTTCATACAATTAAGTTGAGTTTTTCTGTTTTAGCTAATTCAAGGATTTTATCGAAAACTGATTCGACGAATTTTGAATGATACTCGATTTCGAAAATTTGACCCTTACCTACTACCCTTACCCTTTCTTCGCCATCACGGCAGATATGCTTTTATGCATTTCCCATACCACGAACTTGCGGCTCACTCTACGGGTCGAAGTAGAGGCTACCTCTTTTCTTGCCATCCAGGTAGTGCCTGCACTCTGTGGGGAGAGAGATGAACTAGATACTAACGTTCGTTGCCGCGGAGATTTCAAATTAAACAGCTCATTTGAGAGAGGGCGTAAATGCCACGGGCTGTCCATGTTCCATGTTGCTCGAGTTTTTCCAATCCGCGGATGAGATGCATATACAAGACAGTGGCGTGGCGTGCTTTGCGATATATCGATTGTTATGCCATTTAAACCTATGAAAAAGGATCGATAATCAGGGTGTTCGCAGTGAACACCTTAATAATCGATTCTTTACCATAGGTTTAAATGGCAGAACAATCGATACATCGCAATTCACGCCACGCCACTGATACAAGAAATAAACTCATTTGACTGGATTTTGGACAAGAAAATCGCACAATAGAGAAGTTCAGCATATCAGAAAAGTCAGAAAGCATCTCTTTACCGCACAATTCTTGCCATCTGTATCTATGTTCAACAGCGGGCTGATTATCGGAATTGATGAAAAAAGAAATAGATAAAGGAGACAAAGAGGAAATTACGTTTTCCAATCGATTCAAACGGTTGGTTATTACTGACGAAAGGAAAACATGATAAATTAGCGAAACATGTGTCATCTACTGCTGAACCTCCTCTCCCCTAAAAATTACATCATCCTAAGCGCACCCCCCCCCCTTTTTGGGAGAGAACGCAGACAATCGATAAAAATCAGTAGATATAGTCTTTCAAGCAAGGATTTTCAACTTTTTTGCCCTCAGGAAAGCTTACGTCAGCCTTGCCTTGACCCGACCCTCCCTCCCCGTCATCCACCGCTAGACCCCCCTCCCCTCTACCTGGGTGCCGTAATTTATGGACGGCCCCTAAGTGTTTGCAATTATCATTATTGGTTAAAGGCAAAAATACGAATGATGTCATTTATAGAATCTAAATATTCATTTGATTTGTGTTCAAAATACCTGGTATTATATCGTTCAGGAGTTCGTTCCCAAATTTCCTGCTGTATGATTCGTTTTTTACGTAAGTGTCTCAAGAGAAAACGTGTTCTGTTTTTATCTAGTTTAGACCTTGTCTAGTGGCCCATTCAACTGTTTGAGTTAGGTTCGGGGAATGGAGCTGCGGTTTCGCTTCTTATGACTCCAACGGGGAGTAAAGATAGGTGTGCTTATGAGCTCATGACTAAGCTGCCCAAGCGGTTCCACTCTAATCGGATGATGTTAATTATTACATCACCGTGAAAATGTTAGTCACTCCGTCAAGAGCACAACTCGAGAGGGAAGCCGGAATTCGTGTTAACCCGATTTCAGTTGCATATCACACCTCTTGAGAGTCTAGTTGCACTGATACATTTGCTGTTCGAGCTCGGTTTATTGGATATCTAAATTCGTCGTTCGTCAGATGAGAGAACGTAACTAAATATCAATGTTGCAAAATTTCCACTGGTGACTATTATTCGGATCGCATTCAGCAAAAATGTGTTTTCAAAATCGTGCAGCTTCTCCTTTTCTTTTAATAATACTTAATATACGTACCGTATTGAAATTTACATACTTCTTTTCCGTTAAATTTAACAATTTTTTGGTGGGAAGCAAAAACTATTTGCCATTTTGGGAGACTTCTTCAGATAATTATGAAGGAGCAACATTTTTACAATACACGTACTGTAATTACGCTGGTCCCTCTTTGCTAATTGCGATCCATTTTATATCACGAAACTCTTGGGTATTTTTAGCTAAAAATTTCACCGAGGGCCACACATCGTCGCTTTTCTGACGTGAAGGTCCATCTCGATTTACACGTGAGCCCTATTCTTCGTACAGCTAGATGCTTTCCGGGGATCATGTGAAAATAGAGAAACGCTCTTAAGTCACTGATGAGCGACGACATAAAGCAGACTAATTTCCCTAATCAATCTACCTACTTATTTCCTCATTCAGTAATACTATGAACTAGTTATGAATTAGATTCATCCACTTGCAACAAGTTATCCGAGTTTTGTACTACCATCAAGTCTTGTCTTGACGTCCTTACACTTGTTTCCCTGAAAGCCTCCTAACTTTGGTCATTTGGCTTGAGTGATAGTAACTCAAACACAACTATCATACCTACGATGAGGCTGCAGCATATTCTGATTTTGAGGGCAATTTTGATCTGAGCGTCAAAACATCATGATCAAGATCTCAGTAGTGGCCAATAATTTAAGCGACAAATATAAGGCACGGTCCCTGTGCGGGGTTGCATACCCATATTTTTGAAGGCACTTTTTACAGATGTACATTTGCTCTCTGAGCTGCAAGATCCTGCGATGAAAATGAAAATCTGGACGCTCCAATTTTTTTTGCAACGAGAGGAGGAGGAAGACTACCGGTACCAGTGTTGTCATAAATCTTGTGAATACATGCATTTTTGATTAGTAAAAATCTAGCCTCGACTTCTCTTTTCTAATTGCTCCCACGGAACTAGACAATTTTAAAACATCGCTTTTGTAGCACAAAGTAATAAGTGGGCCGGTCTCCCTCTGAAATTTATTTTTCATCGATCGCCCCTCATCAATGAAGTCAGCAATTTTGCTCAACTCATCCGCTGACAAAGTAGGTTACTCCGCAATATATTTCACCGGACAACGTTGCCAGAAACGGCTTGAATGCATAAAATTTTAAAGCGATACATATGAAAGAATCCCACTCCTTTGTCATCGTTTGGCAAATTTGAAACGGAGTGCGGTCAAGTGGTTTCAAATTTCGAGATTGTTCGCATGTCTCATCGAGTTGTTACACTATTGTTTTTGGATTTCCGATTGATGATGCGTTGTTGCCGATGTCAAGCTGCATAAAAAATTGACCTACTTTGCAGTATATACCAAAGGAAACCACCGAATTATTCGCCAAAATTGACAAGTTAAATCTGACTTTGCAAATTCAATGAAAAAATGTTCAGCCACAATAATTCTAATTGCTGAGTGGAAGGCAGATAATTATTAAAAAAATGGGACAAAAAAACTTAGACAGGAAGTTGGTGGTATGGCCAATGTCGTGCGCGTGCGTTACAAATCAGCATAAAGCTGAAAATCTCAATATAGAGGGAAAAAGCTCCTATGAGCACAATTTTCCCTCGAAGAGATGTGCTGTTTGGCGCAACACTAGTTACGGAAAAAAAATTGTGCTCATATGAGTTTCTCTCTCTATATTAAGATTTTCAACCTTACGCTGATTTGTAACGCAAGTCGACTACACTATAACAACTTTCCATCTTAATGGCTCGTGCGTCTACCGCAATAAGTAATTGTAAAAAAAAAAAAACTTAGCTGAAGTCATGTCGCGAGATCAGTTTGAAACACGAGAGCTTATAGAAATTTCCCCCGTATGTTTTGACTTTTTCTATAGAGGGACTCGAAATGTGTCAATAAATATTTTTCGTGCTCCGACTTTCCTAAATTTAACTCATCCTTTATTTGCAACTTAAAATATTAAGATCCAACTGAGTCATACACGTGAAAATTGAGTGGTGGGCACAACATAAAAAATGTATTATGCCTGAAATGTCTCGCTGGATTTCGTTTTATTTCGAAGATTCGGTCACTTGACCTCTGTTATCATTTGCCCTGTGTAGGTGATCAAGCGTTATTGGGTTATTGACTTTTAAAGCTTTTTTGCGAGTTCGAGAGTGGATCTGGGTCTTAACCTGATGCTAGCTTGATGATAACGAGGACGAAGAAAAATAAATAAACACAGTTTGTAGAACCTCTAAAGATAAATGATCAGAATAATTTTAAATCTCTATATATTACTCCTCAAATAAATGTGAGATGTCGCACCAGTAAAAGCCACTCGTGAGTGTGATAAGTCCAGGTCTGCTGTCTTAATGTGATTTACTGTCGCTCTCTCACTTCTTTGGGGTGTTGCATCTTTCTATAGATAAGTTGGACTTCATTTTGGAATTAAAAACTATAATATCTGGCTCATCCGAAAAAACACATATGTGCATAGGGAAACTAATACTTAGGTTGTTTTTAAACTGATTGTGAGGTAGAATTTATAGTTCCTAATTGCAAAATGTGGTCCAATTGTGTAGTTAGAATTGGACCGCGTCAAGCAGAAAGGAACCAAGCTACATCAGCTTTTGTTTTTAATTGAGTAATTTTATTTTTCACATAAAAACTGTTGTGCGGATTATTTTGCAAATTTCAGTGAATATTCCACATAGTACGAAGAAAATCCATTAAAATTTTCTAAGGAAACCGCAAAAAAGGTTCTCTTGTTAGAAATGGAAATGCCCAGTTAAAATTGGCAATAGCTGATGTGGCTTGGTTCCTTTCTGCTAAACGCGGTCCAATTATTATATAACATTGAACGTTGCTAATTTATTTTTTTAAAATTAGTGAGTTTACACAGAAGAAAGCACCAGTATAGGTATTCAATTCTTGTGAACTAAAAAAAGAAAAGATCGTGACAGAGGGCAAAACGCTTTTCTCCGCGGCATTTTCCTGTTCCCAGACGAAGAAAGAGAAAGAAAGCGGTATTTGAGGCATTGGCTGTAAAAAACGGTGGAGTGGCGTGCTTTGCGATGTATCGATTGATCTGCGCCATTTAAACCTCTAGAACAAAGGATCGATTAACAGGGTGTTCGCAACGAATACCTCAATGATCAATTCTTCACCACTGCTGCAACTGGTAAAAAAGGCAATACATTTTAAAGAAAAAAAATTTTCTGGGTACCAATGGCGTGGCGTGCTTTGCGAGATATCGATTGTTAAGCCATTTAAACCTATGGAAAAGGATCGATAGACAGGGTTTTTGCAGCGAACACCTTAATATTCGATTATTTACCATAGGTTTAAATGGCATAACAATCGATATATTGCAATTCACGCCACGCCACTGCTGGGTACATCGATTCGAGCGTCCACATCGTGCTTTATGAGTCATCCTCCATAGAGGTCAACCAAGGGGCTTGGAGGACAAGGCGCATAAGTGCAGTTTTTGAAAAATTGAGATATTAATTATTTCAAATAAAACTAGTCTGAACGCATATTCTGTGAAAAATTCGCTTCCAAATTCCAATTTTTAAGCATCAAAAAGTCAGTCAAAACTTCGTTTCCACCATTATGGGCTCCAGGTAATTTTGGAACTTTAAACATGCATTCTCCATAGAGGTCAACCAAGGGGCTTGGAGGACAAGGCGCATAAGTGCAGTTTTTGAAAAATTGAGATATTAATTATTTCAAATAAAACTAGTCTGAACGCATATTCTGTGAAAAATTCGCTTCCAAATTCCAATTTTTAAGCATCAAAAAGTCAGTTAAAACTTCGTTTCCACCATTGTAGGCTCCAGGTAATTTTGGAACTTTAAACATGTGCGTATTTCTCGAAATAGCAAAAACTGCACTTACGCGCCTTGTCCTCCAAGCCCCTCAACTCCCCTTTTTTCGCTCCAGCGAAATTTTGAAAGAGACCTATTCTGCCGTGCTAAGGAAAAACGCCGTATAAACATTCGAGAGTTGCCAAATTTCCTCCGATAAAATGTTTATTTTTGAGGAAAGATATGAATATTTTTCCTTAAAAATTTTCAGGAACTTCAGGTGAAATTGCGAACAAAATTATCTGAAAAATTGGGGGAAAATATTAATTAGTTTACCAGGAAATTGGTGTTTTATTAAAGGAAATTCGGCAACGCCTGAAGGTTCATACGGTGTTTATCCTTAGTACGGCAGCATTCCCTGAACAATCCGGTGGAAACCCCGTGCACATGGTAAGCCACGGTAGACGGGCGTTCTCACCGGCGCGAAATTTCGAGGGTAATTGCGAAGGAGGGAAGCGGGTTTCGCGCAACTGATTAGCGTGGGATTTACGGGTTGGCACTGGGAGCTCGACGCAATTAGGGAGCTGAGCGATCACTTACGGGAGAGATGAGCCTGGCGACACGTCATACGCGAATCGTGGGCGTAAACCCCTAATTCGGAAACGGCTGCACCCAGCGCCGCTTAATCCGTTTCGCTACGCCAACCGCGGACGAGTCAACATTTCCGATTGTTTCCCATCTACCTGCGTTTGGGGTTGGCCGCCCGAGATGGGATACCCCGTATTGAGTCGCACAGTGAACAATCTCCAATACATTGCACACTGAAAAAAAATTCTCGGCGTTTTTACCAAGGTCGGTTGGTACCTTTACCATCTCACTTTTGTTACCAATTATTGGTAATTTTACCAAGACAGACTGGTAAGTTTACCTAAAAACCGGTATTTTTACTGTTTTTTTCAGGTAAGAATACCACTTTTATTGGTAATCAATTCCCGGTGACTGCCATTTTATCTCGGTAATTCTACCACAGTCGATAAAAAATATTGGCGTTTTTACCAAGGTCCAGTAAAACTACCGAGAAAGTTCAATAATTTTACCGAGATTTCTCGGTAAAATTGCCAATTCCATAAATGGTAAAATTATCAGTTCCCTAAATGGTAATTTTACCAAGAAAAAACTGGGATCAAATAGAACCCTGAATTCTTGGTAATTTTACCCTTTTCTTAGTAAATACACCGAGATTTTTTTTTCAGTCCAATATGGCTAAAGAACAATACGTCTATCTGCAAACTGACGATTTTGCGGAACGAAGAGAAAATTTCGCCATTTTTGTGATTTAAACGTTAGATTTGCTATTTTTTCGTATATTTCAGCGTCTTTGAAGCGCTTCCCTACAGAATTAGAAATACACTAAAATCATCAGCTTGCGTTTTTACTTTCTCCTTTATACTGTGGAGTGCGGCGAAGTCTCTAACTCTTTTCTGCCAAAATTGTCAGTTAGGCGGTTGTTCAGTTCAGTTGTTCGTTGGCCCTCAAATACTGCTTACTGAAAATTTTGGCGAAAATGAGTTGGCGACTTTGCCGCATTCATGCAGGGTAAAATACGAAGGCAAGTGTTTTTAGTTTTTCCTAACTCCGTATGGGAGCGCTATAATGACAATGTAAAGTATAGACAAAATCGCAAACCCAGCTTCAGAAGCACAAAGTCAGTTCGTAGATAGGTGGAAGTGGAATTTTTTCTCAGCCATCGATTGGTGAAAATGTAAAATTGACAAGATCTGTGAAAGGGGACCCATCTTATGGGAGAAATTTTTCCAGCTAGAAGAGCCAAATTTTCGAAAAAAAGGTCAAAATTAGCGATTTTGAGTTCTCAACGGGAAACGCTCTCTAGAAGCTCTATGAGCCCCTCATGCGTGTCTGAATGGCCAATGCATCCAGATGACAGCGCAGAGTGGTTAATAGTCTCTCTTTTAAATCTGTATCTTTGAAATTTTCCATGTCAGTATAGGAATGTATAAAAAAGACTGCAAATTCACCTTACTAAGAAGGCACTCTCTGATGAAGGAATAAAATGTTCTGGTGCGAATTCTTTATTCGGAAAACTGTGCGGAGCTGTAGTGCTGTGTTATTATTTCACTGTGCTGAATGAAAAACGTGGATCCAGATAAGGCCTGTATCGATGTTAGATGGTTTTTACTTAGTATTAAGGTGCGAGGAAGGCCATTTCTCTGGCTCACCTGACGAGGTGGCGCATGAATGGGAGGCATTTCCACTTTCATTCATCATTAAGACAAAACAATGGCGGATATCGTTCATCGATAGATCCTGGTGCCGGGCACGGCTCTCCTGCGGGGATCAACGAAACTGCTGTGCTGTCGTGCTAAGGAGAAACGCCCTATCAACATTTAGAGGTCGCCAAATTTCTCCCGAAAAAGTTCATGTTTGAGAGAAAGTTATGCGTATTTTTCCTTGGAATTTTCAGATCCTTCAGATTGAATTGCTGATGAACTTTTCTAAAAAATTGGAAGAAAAATCGTCGTCTCTCGGACGAAGGAACGTAACTCCATCCCAAGGTTGTCAAATTGACTAAAACAATTGACGTATTTTACAAAAATGATGGCTTAGTGCAATTTTCATCCGAATTTGTCTGATTTTCGCATAGAATGTCAAGAACAATCGGTGAAATTTTCAGTTAGAAATGCCCAAGATTCTCTTGATTGATACACAATTCGCGAGGAGGAATTTGGCAACATTGAAATGGAGTTACGTTCTTTCGTGAGGGGAACGACGAAATATCGATAAATATCCCTGAAAATTCGCATTCTTTTGAAGGCAGTTTGGCAATGTCTAATGGCAGATACGGCATTTTTCCTTAGTACGGCAGTATGATCCATGACAAAAGGATGTTTTCCTTGTCTCTCCTGGTTTCTAACCGCCAGTACGGCGCGGCTTTCAATTTGTGACCTCAAAATCGGCCAGAAAATCGTGTCGCAGCACAATCGATTTTTTATTTTGGGGGGGGG
>NW_017557621.1:587705-615815 GCF_001854935.1 Bemisia tabaci
TCTAAACGTCACGAGTGGTTCAAAATTAGCTCGCTCACATTTTAAATCTTCATACCCCGAATCCCGACCATCCAGAGTATACAAGAGAGCAGCAAAAATGGAATAAACAAAGATAAATAAAGTAATAATTACCGGGTAAAATTGCTAGACACCTCTCTCTTAATTTTGGACAACATAGCAGAATCGGCTGGAATACAATTATGCCGGACCGGCTCTAAATTTAGACCACGGTTCGCGAATTAACCGACTTGCTGAAACTAGTCCGCTCGTGAAGTCGACACTCTGGTCCCGCCCTCATTACATCGGAGTTTCATATTGTTTTTCTTATTTCCGCTTTTCTTTTTCGAAAACATTATTTGTACTTTCTATCACTTTTTCAACATAATTTTTTCAGATATACCAGTTTTTTCTACTCTCAGCCGTCACTTTTAAGATGTTGCCTTTGTCCATTTTTATATCAAGCTCTTTCTCTTCCTCGCAAGACGTTTACAGTTTACACTCGAAAAAGACGTGTCCCGGAGTGTCGACCATCCCAGTCTAAGGGGATTTAATTACTTTAAGATTAAGCATGTGTTTTCGAAAAGAGCCGTGTCCAAAGATGATCGTGAAGACATAGAATTGAAATCTGAGCGACATAGAATTCAGGTGCGCCATGTTTTCTGTCTAGCGAGGTGTTAGGATCACCGACTTCTGCAGATTTGAACCAAATACTGCTTCCTTCACTGGGGGGAAAAAAAAACACATTGGATCTAGAGTCCAGACTCTTAAAAACATCGACAAGAAAAAATACTCTTGATTCAATCAGGTTTAAGCTTAAATCAAGAACCAAGCCTCTCAATTTGAGCGGATTTCCTTTTGATTTAAGCTTAAATCTGATTGAATCAAGAGTCCATTTTCTTGTCAATGTTTTCAAGAGTCTGGACTCTAGATACAATGTGTTTTTTTCCAGTGTTCTCGGTTTTTCTGATGAAATTCAAGGGCTTAGAGGACAAGGCGCGTATAAGTGCAGTTCTTGAAAAAATTGAGATAGTAGTGATTTCAAGTGACACTAGTCTTAATGCATAGTTCAAGAAAAATGCGCTCCCAAATTCCAATTTTTAAGCATCAAAAAGTCAGTTTAAAGTTTCTTTCCGCCATAAGGACTCGTGTAATTTCGAAACTTCAAAAACGTATTTCTCAAAATAGCAAAAACTGCACTTATGCGCCTCAGCCTCGAAGCCCCTCAATTCACTAAGTTAATCACAACAACTTGATGAAACGTCCTTGAAGAGGCATCCGTTTTGCGAAGGCGAGACGAGGCCTTTGTGGAAAAGTAGACGTGTTTACATTCTAAACTGTCTAGCCTAGTGTGTCAGCAATGTCACGCAACTCACGTTGTCTTCCGATCATTGTTGGCGAGAAGACAGCGGAAGGAGGACATCGGCTAATGGTGCTGGCGTCAAGAGAGGAATCAATCGGTAGCGTGGCGTGCTCTGCGATCTATAGATTGATCTCACATTTAAACCTGTAGAAAAGGATCGATAAACAGGGTGCTCGCAACGAACACCTGAAGAATCGATTCTTTACCGTAGTTTCAAAAGTGGAAATGGCGATAATCGATCATTCAAGCCTCGCCTTTGACATCAATGGTCGCCCACAGTCCACCTCGCCCTTCCCCATTTTTACCGGTAAGGTTAATTGTGAGTGGCTCCCTGAAAAATACTTCTTTTTTTTTTTGAGGGAAATTAATTTAAATATAATGTAACTACTACAAGTATTTCCTTGTATCTATCTACATGGTTTAAAACTAAAACTAAACAAATTGCATTAATTTTACATGGTAACGTTAGATAATACGATGATTATTCAAAAAAAAATACTTTGGACGAATTATTCGTCGTTATCCGGACGGAGGAACGTATCAAAGGTTGCAAAATTGATACAGATAATTCAATTTTCATACGGGGATAAATATGCATGCATAGCTATCATGTCGAACAAAATTTGGAAACTTTAAAGGCTTATGGCTCCGTTTATGCAAAACTTTGAAGTTCTAAAAGTGGTTCCATTGGTTTCCTCGTGTAATATTTTTCTAGAAGCACCCCTTGAAATTTAAAATGTGACAAAGTAAACATCAAAATTCTCAATTCTATTAAAAATTTCATGTCGAACCCCTCTAATCGACGCGATCCACTGTGATGCGGGGTAAAAAAAGTCGACCCTACCCCTTTCAAAAGACCACGTCTGAGATCGAAGGAGGTATCCCAAAAAATTGTGACGCATCAACAATTGGATGTATTTATGCTAAAAGGAACTATGTTGCACGGGAACCCGGAATCCTGTACACATAGTTCGTTTTATCATAAACACACCCGGATTATAAGGTTCAAGATAGGCAAACATAGATTCAAAAGAACGAATTAAAACAGTATAAACCCCAGCGGGTTCAGACCACGTATCCGAGTAGCCTCGTTCTGTTGCGCCAAGGGAAAACGCCGTATGAGCCTTCAGGCGTTGCCAAATTTCCCCTGGCAAATCACTAATATTCAGGATTTTTTTTGGAATATTTGTAAACCAATCTCTCAGATAATTTTGCTCGTCATTTGATCTAAAACGTCTGAAAATTTCAAGGAAAAATATTTATAATTTTCCTCAAAAATAAACATTTTATCGAAGGAAATTTGGCAACGCTCGAATGTTCATGCGGCGTTCTTCCATAGCACGGTAGCGTTTGTAAGTGCCTTCAGAAAACGTTGAATATGCGGATGGATCTCCTCGACTAAACGTTAGCAGTTTAATTCATTTATTAGTGAAAGCCACCGAAAACGCATCGAATTTGGCATTTCATTAAGGCAGGCGGGACCGCCATTCACATCCGAAACCCGCCGGAACATTCACCGTTGCTTACCGGAGGCGAGTTGGTGGGGGAAAAATGTCGTGTAAAGAGCTGCGACTTTGCAACGTGGCGCGGAAAAAACCTGAAATGCTACATTCCAGTTAAAAGTCTCACAGTGAGCTTGAAGATTTGTGGACTGGAGCTCGGCAAAGCTCTGTCTCTTTGATCTTGCGGAGTGTTTCCAAAAGGATGCAATGCAATTGAGCGATGACTGATGGCTGCCTGCCTTTCGGCTCGGGAATTCGGAGAGCGCGGCTCCCAAGCAAATTTTTGAAATTTCGAGCTCGAATCCTGGAGGCTGAGAGTTGTCGCGGAAACAAATTATCCCCTAAAGACCCCGTGTACCATTTGACGACGAAGGATTCTCATTCTCGGGAGATTAGCCGCAGCGGCGTGGCGTGAATTGCGATGTATCGATTGTTATGCCTTTTAAAAATATGGTAAAAATCGATTATTAAGGTGTTCGCTGCAAACACCCTGTTTATCGATCCTTTTCCGCAGGTTTAAATGGCATACAATCGATATATCGCAATTCACGCCACGCCGCTGATTAGCCGCTAAACACTTCATTAAACCCTTGAGAAACTTTAAAATTATGAAGTTCGTAAAGGGCAGGTCCTCTTTTCGAGCCTTAAATCCGAAAAGCTCATTAGAAATTCTACGTAGCAAATTTCACTTCCTAGTATCATGAGACTGTGTCACAGGTTTGAAGTTGTATGGTGCCTACGCTCTTTGGACCTGAGTCTCTTTCTTTAATTTGTCCAAAAGTAACTAAAATTATGCTATTTATTATTATGGTTTTGTGTGCATTTTGTATAACATAAATGAGGACTTATATGTAACACTGGCGGATATGAAAATTGACGTTTTCGAAACACATTCAAAAAACTGTTTTGGCATCGAGAAAATTTTGAGAAAATACTTGAGATGTGATCTTCGAGATCTGTACATTATGCCAGAGCCAAACATATTAAATTTTTAAGTGAACAAAACAGTTTTTTAAGCGTGTTTTGAAAATATAATTTTTCACTTCCGCCATTGTTACATATAAGGCCTCAAATGCGAGCGCAAAGTTACCTGTTTCACCACCTTTGAACATGTTATTGAGTGCATCGCAATGAAGAGTAGGTGATTGGTACGAATAATTATCGTAGCAAGTAATTGCTCACGCATTTAAATTGAGGAGTTTGCCTGTGGGAGGGCGAAATAAGTCTTTGTTTTGAAAATCTTTGGAAACACGCCTTCAAGTTTTAGTATTATAGTTCCAAAGCTCCTAAGTGGAATTAAAGGCCAAAATGTGCAAAGTCACTTCCTCAAAGCTTCAAAAGAGTTCTGTTCAAATAAAATCAAATTTTCCTTTAGAGACGACCTCCTATGGGGAATTCTTCCAATTGTAGAATAGGCAATGAGCCGTTGTCAATTTTCGGGCACCAACTGGAAAAACCCTACCTTTGAACACTGTAATGCACTTCTCATTACATAATGATAAAATTTCGAAACTGAGGCGAGTCTCACACAATTATAAGGAATGTAACGTAGAAGTCTTTTACGTTGAAGTCTATTTTTGAGAAAAAAACCCCACCTTTGAACACTGTAATGCACTTCTCATTACATAATGATAACATTTCGAAACTGAGGCGAGTCTCACACAATTATAAGGAATGTACTTAACGTAGAAGTCTTTTACGTTGAAGTCTATTTTCGAGAACTTTGAATTTATTGGACGAATTTTAAGATCAACAAAGGCTCTTATGAGTCATGAGCATCACCTGTTTTTCTAATGCATTGTAATCCGATCGTCCAGGCGAATTGCTTGTTCAGTAATTTCCTCAAAAATTCTTTTGACACATATTCGGACTGCGTTTAACAGAAAGGAACCAAGGCACATCAGCTATTGCCTAATTTAACGAGGCACATTGATTTTTTACAAGAGAACGATTGTGCGGATTTTTTTGAAAATTTTAAGGAATTTGCTCCTTACTATGGAGAAAATTCACTGAAATTCACACGGAATTCCGCAAAACCGTTTTCATGTGAAAAATTACATTGCGGCATTAAATTTGGCAATAGCTGATGTAGCTCGGTTCCTTCCTGTTAAAAGCGGTCCATTTAAAACTCTTGGAATGGTATTTCTTTGAGGATGAAGTCATGAGACAAGACATGAAAAATGTCAGTCCTCTCTTTCGTGAATCATTCTTGTATGTGTTGTAAGTAGTTATTTTTCCGTGTTACCTCTACTTGGTCTCTCGCAAGTTGCGGAGAATGCAGATAGTTTTAAAAAAAAAAGAAGCATACTTCATTCGTGTTAACATCTTAGTTTTACTTGCTGTTCTGTTCGTTCTAAGAGACGACGAATTAACATTCGTTGTCTCTCTGACGCAAAGGCGTACCTCTATTCTTATATGAGCCGCAGAAAGCATGGATTTATATGGAAAACAGGGCTCAAATGGAAATCGAAAAACGCCCTTATGTCAGAGAGACGACGAATTGGGCGAATTTAACTGTAATCAGCCTAACTACATTTTAACATGTCTTGATCAGGAAACTAGACAACACTGAGGTGTTAAGGAAGAACGCCGTATAAGCCTTCAGACGCTGCCATATTTTCCTCAGTAGAAAGAATTTAGTTGGACAATTATGAATTTTTTTTCCTCAAAATGTTCAAACAATCTTGCACGCAATTTATTCTAGAATATCTGAAAATTTCAAGGAAAAATAAGCATATACATTTTCTTCAAAATACATGTTGTATCCGGGGAAATCTGGCAGCTCTCGAATGTTCATACGACATTTTTCCTTAGCGCGGCAGATCAAACAACATTGGCAGAAATTTTATCGCCAGAAAAAATAATGAAGAACAAAAAAATGAACGAATCGTTTTTTTAATGACCTGAAAATCCATGAACTAAGGAAGCTGACTGTTTGCTGAAAAATGTTGTCATCGAACTAAATTGTTAATAGCTGTGACCAGGAGCTTTTGGGATCAACTGAAACTATTAAAGATATTTTCTCGTCACAAATCATAATTTTCTCTTAAGAGGATAAGACTTAAGTAGGAACAATGAACTCTGTTGACAAATCTATAGTTTCGTTAGAATCTATCTTACAGTTTTATTAGGACAACCATTAACACTTTCAATATACTGGCTCGTGACTGATAATTTCAAAGTTGCGGTTGATAAGCTATTGTTTCAACAATTTAATACTCGCAGGTTGGATTTTTACGCTTTAAAAAGCGGACCACCCATGTTAAGGACACTTCTGTACCACAGGGTGTTCAATAATTAATAGCTCATGTGCCAGAATATATACTGTGAGAGGTAAATCAAATTTTATTACTACGCTTCAAAGATCATAACTTGCACAGTTTCACGATTTTTTAAAATTGGAATGACCTCGTACAATGTCTTATAGTTTTATGAAAAGTACGAAAAACCAAGATAAATCATCTCGCTAAAATATACTTCAGAAGTGACTCCCAAACCAAGTATCTTGATTTGTGACGTTGCAGACTTCCTGTCATACTTAATTTTTTAAATGGGCAACTCAACGTCATATTTTAATAACTTCCGAGATTTTTACCTTAATTCTTAACTCTAAAACCTTAACAACTTAACCTTAATTCATCTCAAAATTAAAAAATAAGAGACATCTAAAATGTAAACGCGATACAACTATTCGCGCAAGATGGATGTCCACATTGTATATGAAAAATGTAAGAAAAATGCCGTGAGTCGTGAACTCGCAATGCTCTGCTCTAGTTTGAAGCAACATTACAAATAAGACAAACAAACACAATATGGAAATAAACCGAGGGAAAGGATGCGCGTTAACGACGGCGCAGATATACAACTATTCGTACTTGATGGACGTCCGTGCTGCATCTGAAAAATTGAAGGCGCGATGACGCGAAGCGTCAGTTCTCAATGCTCTGCTATATGCTGCCAATGAGTTGTCGCTCAGATTCAGGAGAAAAGTTAAAAAAGAGGCCCGAACACATATCCCCTACCTTCGGCTGTGTTATTCACGTAGTGCTTGAAGCACCATTACGAATAAAACGAACGCAAACAAACACAATATGGAAATAAAGCTAGGGAAAGGATGCGCGTTAACGACGGCGCAGAGATACAACTATTCGTACTTGATGGACGTCCGTGCTGCATCTGAAAAATTGAAGGCGCGATGACGCGAAGCGTGAGTTCTCAATGCTGTGCTTCACGTTCGATTTTGCAATTTTTACTTCGTGACAACTAACCTATCAATAAACTAACTTAACTAACTTATCAATAAACTTTGAACCTGAAAATAGCGTAAACTTGTGCTGATTTGCCAAAATTTTCTGAGCCCCTCTCCACGTAGGAAAGACCCTACCAGGAAATATCACATTACGCCCCCTTAACCAGCCCATAGATGCGAGCCAGTCCGACCCTTGACTTTACCCCGTATTATTTCATTTTTTGCGAGATGTTTTGCTGCTCATTACTTTGAAATCGCTATGTGGGAAAAAGCATAATCCTAAATTGCTGTATTTGTGTATCGAAAAATTTGTATGATGAAAAAACAATCAGCACATAGAGAAATGAATACAAACAATAAATTTAAACACGTATTAAAAATTAATTCATGTAAAAGTAGTCTTTTGGTTAGAGCTTGGCCAGGCCCCTAATTTTCTCTTGGTCGGGCCTGGGCTCTCCGTGTAAGTTATAATTTTTACTTAAAATGAGTTTCACAGATAATTCCAGAGCTTTTGTTCTTCATTTTCGATTCTCCTCTATTCGGTGGCGATAGCCAATCCGGTCCTGAATGCACTCCTGATTTCATTCCGAAACTTTCAACAGTTCTCCAGAGATAGTTCCCAATTCCAATTATTAATTTGCAACGGAGCCGAAAGCCAAGTTTAAAGAATTCGAGAACAAGAGACCTAATTAAAATGATACCGAAATGAATGAGGTTCTCTCCAGATTTGCTCCTTATCATTTTTACTGCTCCCCCCGCCGCGCCGTCACAACCACCATGCTGCGGCCATAAATTTGGGAGCTGGAAGTGCTCCATTTCATCTGATGTAACCGTCATTATGTGCTTTTTATCATCGTGTTCCCCTTATCAGCAGGAACGCTCATTACTGCCGGTAGGCGCGATGCGAAGTGCGAAGTGAGCGCGGAGTTCGGCGCGCCGCCGCCGCAGCCCCGCAGCGCTGCCGGCGCTCAGAACTCCGCGTGGTGTCCGCGTTTGTGGTAGTACGACTTCGGATCTTCGTTCAACAGGTGCCGTGCGTCCCGCGTGTGTCATGTGACTCCCGTTCTGCCTACAATCTGCCGGCGATTTCGATTGTGTTTTGTTTACAGTGATGTTCAGCATGAAACAGTTCGGTTTTCAAACGTTTCAGTGATTTCAGAACCCTGTGCTCCTCGCGATAAACCCTTTCACGTGCCCCGATTGATATAACAGTTCTCCTAGCCGCGTTTCACGGCTGAGTTTTTTACAGGCCTCTCGCAAGGTGGTTTTTGGATCCGTTGTTTTTTGAGTTTTCGGTCGATAGCATCATGATGGAAAGTTTCAACGTTGACAAGTTCTACGACATCGAGTCGAACGTCCTCAATGACTTCTGGGATGTTGAAGTTGATCCGGTGAGTCCTATTGACCTCCTTCATTCCGGCCCATGTATCTAGACAGTAGAAATTCCTCTATGTTTCGACCATACTTTGGCCCCGCAAAGCTCTCGATCACATCAGATTTGAAAATCAAATTTGAATACTTACTTTGTTGGACTGAGAAAGTGGTGCTATCTATTTTGATTACCTACTCACATGTGGGCAGTTTCATTATAAATCGTTGAAAATTCTGTGGGAACTTTTCTTAAAAGTTCCCTAAAATGGTTTGATTCTTTGATTATAATCACAAAAAAAAAATCTCAATCTGTACAAAGCGACACGTAAAATTATGCAAAAGTAGCAAGTATGGACTTGAACATATTGGAGTGTTCCATCAGTAATTTTTGGCTTTCAAGCCGGCACGAACCATGTTCACTGTTTCCCCTTGATTCCTCTAGGTACCTAATTCTGTTTTATTTTAATCCGAAGGAGCTAATCATGTACAACTAGGGAGTTAGTCTACTCCACCCGGAAGCACATTCCTTGCATTTCATTAGCCGTGCGAAAATTTGACTACAGGCAAAGGCTTGGTCAAGAAGGAGGAAGGGTCCGAGGGGCTGAAAGCTTGATATGGCATTAAAATTTTAGTATTTGAATTCTCTTGCCCCACATTGTGATTTCTCCCATTTTCTTGAAATCAATCTCTCATGAGTGTGTTATTGCCTCCTCTGGAATACTTTTTGATCGTGAAAATTGTCCAAGTAGGGCATTGAAATTCCAACGACCAAGTACTGAGCTTCTCGGAGAAAAAGCGTAAGGGCCCTAGGAATTTCCCACGTCACACATTTTTCTTAAAGTAAGTCAAGTGTTGGGTCGTCTAATGAGGTCTCTTGCGCCTTACTCTTAGCGCCGCCGGCTAAGACAGGCGACAAATCATCAATCAACAATGCAAACAATTTTATCTGGAAATCACTTGAAATGCATTTAATCTCAGGAGTAGGAGCTTTATCCGCTATCAGTGTCGCAATCTTAAGTCATGTCATCGAACTCGAGTGCGCGAAGATTCGCATGCACTTCGTCACGGCATCGGCACTCAATCGATACGAAACGCTTCCGAGAGGTGCCGCATGCCGACGGGTGCCGAAGCCCCAAGGAGTTACTTAAGTCGTTAAACGCACTTTTAAGCGAAAGTCCCAATTCGTTCAACAACAAAATATTTTTCACAGATGATTTTTGGTTGATCACTGCAATGAAAAAAAAAAAAAAAAAAAAAAAAAAAAAAAAAAAAAAAACACACACATTGGATCTAGAGTCCAGACTCTTGGAAACATTGACAAGAAAAAATACTCAGCTTTGATTCAATCGGATTTTTGCTTGAATCAAAACGAAATCCGCTTTAATTAAGAGGCTTGGTTCTTGATTTAAGCTAGATTCTGATTGAATCAAGAGTACTTTTTCTTGTCGGTGTTTTTAAGAGTCTGGACTCTAGATCCAATGTGTTTTTTTTTTCCCCCAGTGTGGTTTCAGTTTGCTCTGGATTTACTTACCTTGCAGGTTTTCTCTATTTTGAGTCCCAAATTAGGTAGGAATACTGGGTAGATGACTCTTGATTTTTTCCCCGTGCAAAAATCGACACGTGCTTGCATGATATGAGAGGAATCCACCAAAAATAATATGAATCGTGTACGTACATTTTTTAAAAAGTTAAACAATTTTTGGATCTTTGCATGTAAATAGATTGCATAGTGGTGGCAAAGAAGACGGACACCCGAACCACTACAGATTCTGCCTCCAGAAATACGTATAAGTACTCGGCATAACATTTCAAGCCACACATTTTCACCCTTATCTTCAACGAATTTTCTATGAATCAACGGTTGATTGGTCTAAGTGCCTATCGAGCTTGAATTTCACCCGGGAAGTAGAAGTCTTGATTGACAGAAGAGTTCTCAAGGTGTTGCAAATGACTCTCCACGAGTCATTGTTTCAATGGAGAATTTCTTAGAGTGAGAGAGAAGTAGAGGAATTTTTATTTCTTTACTTGTAAACTCTAGAACAGCTGAGTTTGTATTTTTTTTTTCTGGTACGGTACTTAGACTAGAGAGCAACAGTTTCAAAAGTGAGAAAATTCTACCAAAACATGTGAATGAAAAAACTACCATGCGCATGAACGTGGTTACTACTGCTCTGCCTTGTCAAGGAAAAAACCCATTTGAACTTATAGACGCCACCAAACTTCTCACGAAAATAGATATTTTTCCACGTTGTCGAAGGAAAAAACCGCGTGAACTTTCGAACGCAGTTTAATTTCTCGTGAAAAAAATCATTTTTTATCGAGAAAATTCATGAAATGCTTCTTTTTACAATGTGCTTATCCTCAAAAGCGCATCCGAAAATCTCAAGAGACAAAAGCGTATAAATTTTCATGAAACTCTGGGGTCGATGTAAATGCATGAACTGCTTTTCTCCGAAATGTGCTCGTTCGCAAAAGCGCACCCAAAAACCTCAAGGAAAAGAGCGAATATCGACGGTGTAAGTCGGCAATCACATAACTCGTTTGCGGTGTCGGAAAATCTCCGCCTCTATTTTAATTTTTTAAAGGAGAGCAAATTGACATCATTCCTTGAAATTTATGCAGAATTTCTTTCGCACAGAGAAGAAAAATCACGGCAGTTTTAAAGAACTGCCGTTGAGTAGTTTTCCGTTTAAAAAATAAGGAATGACAGGAAGCCTGCGACGTCGCAAACCGAGTTATGTGATTGCCGACTTACACCGTCGAAATATCGTCACCTTCCAGGCAAAGTATCACAAGCGCCATGCGACGTTTAAAAATTTCCGCCGCCATTTTATTTTTTTTACTGAGAAATTGTTGGTTGAATCTATTCGAAAATTACACTAAATTTTATCGGCAGCACAAAGAAAATTCGGTGTAATTTTCGGACAGCTTCGTTGAACAATTTCTCTGTAAAAAAATATAATGGCGGCGGAAATTTTTGAACGTCGCATGGCGCTTGTGATACTTTGCCTGGAAGGTGACGATATTTCGACGGTGTAAGTCGGCAATCACATAACTTGGTTTGCGACGTCGCAGACTTCCTGTCATTCCTTATTTTTTTTTTTAATAAAATTGGCTTGACGAACTGAAATTTGGTTTGGCGAACTGATATTTGGTTTGACGATATTTGGGGCTGATAAAAAAACGTGGCAACGTCGAAATATTCATACGGAGTTTTTCCTCAGCACGGCGATGCAGTTCACCACGGCGAGCTCCCGAGTCGAGATTTTTTCTGGGATCAGTGAGCTGGGAGCAGGACGAGTTATTAACGCAAGTCTCTCCACGTGACGTGAGACCATGCTTCGCCGGCGCGTTTATTTTATGCCGTTTCGCGTATCAGCCGCGCTCTGGCGTCGGGGAACCCCGGCCTTTTACTCGGGCCTCGCGACGAAACGGACTTCCCCTTTTAAGCGCCACCTTGGCCCCCCGCGGCCCCGCCTAGATCCGGGAGCGGCGGAGGGGGTTCGTGGAAAACCGCGGATTTTCCCCGCGGCCTTATCGCGCCGGCGTTTTTCTCTTGTTTGTACATTGTCAGACGTTGGTGAATTGAGTGTTATTAATTCATGATTTTTTTTTATGAAGGAATTCACGCCGCCGTGATGAGGAAAAACGACGTATGAAAGCTCGGATTTGTCAGATTTCTTCCGTTTGAAAACGAGTTTACTAGGATGCCGCCGCGCTGATGAGAAATGCTGAATGAACAGCCGAGAGCTGCCGAATCCTTTTAAAGAAAGTGTGGTTTTCCGTAGATTTTTGTTTGTTTACCCCTAAAATTTTCAGATAATTCAGATGTGATTGCGAATAAAATTCTCAGAAAAGTCGAAGGACAAAATAAGTAATCGGAGGTTTTACTGAAAATTCATGTTTAATCAAAGAAAATTTAGCAATGTCTGAAGGCTCGTAGGAGAACCTTCCTCATCACGGTAGAATGCTTGTCAGCGGATTTTACTTGAAGCTGAATCCAGTTTATCTGGAGATTCCATGGAAAAAGATGAATTAAGTATAATTTTTATAATTCTTATCGAAAATAAAATTACATTCAGCAACATTCGAGATCTCTTACGGTGTTTTTCCTTACGTTGGTGAAGCTCTTGACGGATAGTAGTAGGTCTCCTTATGAAGAAGTTGATGACTGCATTCCGATGCCTGATAGTGTTTAGCCCGTTAAGGAAAAGGCTAGGAATTGTCCTTGATTTTACATTAAAATTCCTCTGAAATTACTGAGAAATCGGATAATCTGAACGCGAAAGTCGATGTTTATCTGAACAATTATAGAGAGGGAGAAATGTAAGAAATACTTTTTTATCTAGTATTTAAGTTTAGGGTCTCTCTCACCATATTATATTTATTCCTTCAAATGAACCTGAGAAAATTTTTAAGGGTAGAAGTCATTAGGCAGCATCATAGTAACAGTGAAATATATGGTGAAGAACTTCTATTCCTCCTAAAGAAAATGTAGTTTGTGTCATTTGCACGATGTTGGTAGAGTTGATACCGGGTATGAAGTCAGTATCCGCCGAGGAGCTCCTAAATTGGCTTATTTCGGCAGAGGGCAAAATATAAAACGAAAATTCTTATATTTGCCAGTACTGCGATTTCGGCAAAAAAATTAACTCCATCCACTCTGTCGTCAGCACCACACGAGCGCCGTAGTGAAGCCTCTGTGTATAATTACACGTTTGCGTGTTCATTATAATATCCATTTTTAGCCCTTCTGCAATATTTTAATCCTAGATGTAAAAACGTTTTTCCATACGAGAGTTAAAAGAACGTTCACTAAATCAAGTAACCCTTCTAAAACGGACGCAATGAATTAAATTCACGCTTTATCAAGGTGGTCAAATTTGCAAAGTGAACACGGCGGAGGAAGATGCATGCACCGACGAGACTGCATGACCTATTTTTCGTGGACAATGTTTTCTTCGTTCGAATCTCCATTAAGCGAGGTTGTTTTGTTTTCGTCTCATTAAATGCCGCTCATCCACGTGACGTCAAGACGCCTGTTGGAAGCGACGCCCGAAGGAGGGGGAGGAAAAACAACCGAGCGAGACGCCGGTAAAAAATGGGTCAGGACGATGCTGAAAAGCGATATTTCGCCTTGACAAATTCAAAGCTAAATCGTGCGGAAAATGAAGGTGCGGACTAGTGCGGAGGCTGGCGGGATGATCCCGAGTTATACGCGCACAGCTCAACGAGGGGTTGATTCATCCTCCTTCTAATCTCATATTCTCAAATGCTCGATTTTCTTGCATGAGAAATTTTGAACAGCTCTCGCTGGCGTATAACATAAAACACCTCGAAGTGGAAGGGAATGGAGCCAGAATTTGTGATCCAAAGAGGGAAGCTGAACTCTGACTTTATGCAACACTGGGGAAGAAAAACACATTGGATCTGGAGTCCAGACTTTTGAAAAAATTGACAAGAAAAAGGACTCTTGATTCAATCATATTTAAGCTTATATCAAAAGGAAATCCACTCAAATTAAGAGGTTTGACTCTTGATTTAAGCTTAAATCTAATTGAATCAAGAGTCCTTTTTCCTGTCGATGTTTTTAATGCCGCAATCACACGCTGAATTTAGCAGCTGAATGTGGAAGTCAACAGTCATCGCCCAACGGCTGAAATTTAGCAAATTCGAGTTATTTTCATCCATTTGTGTATCAAATCTACGCGAATAGTTCAAACAAATTCAAAATTGGTCCGATGGTTGCTGAGAATCGTTGCTGATATTTGCGCGTGACGCGCAAAATTCAGGCATCGGGCCGATGACTTCCACATTCTAGCCACATTCAGCTCCCACATTCAGCGTGTGATTGCGGCATCAGAGTCTGGACTCTAGATACAACATGTGTTTATTTTTCCAGTGAAGAGTTTAATCATGAAATTACAGCGAGTTATAAAGGGAGGGGGCAAATGTTTAAGCAATGTTTCGTCCGAAAACGTTTACTTGATGTTTTTTTATCCGAGCAAAGGCATCGATGAATCCAGCAAATTGACACGCTGCATTTGAAGTAAATGGAAAATTCAATATGGCGGATCTTCTGTCGCAGTCCTATAGCACGTTAACTTATTTGGCCCGGACTCAGATTTGAGCAGTCACGAGTCGTACTGATTTTCACGGAAAAATTTGCTGATTTAACAATTTTGTACTCGAAAAAAGTGTCAGACATGTTTCAATGTAGATTTTACAATAAAAAATGTGAATTTAACCACCCCCGTGGTTAAATTAGCTTTCCAATTTTGTAAAGTGTACATTTGAAACATGTTGGACATACTTTTTAACAGTTGTCGAATCAGCAATCCATTTTTCCGTGTTTTATTCAGTCGTTCAATTGTTTTTCTGAAAAATTATAGTAATTTTTCAAGAGTCCCAACCATTTTGTCGCCCGTCTAACGGCGAAGGTCAAGTCTAGGCTCTGGGAGGGACCAGAGCGTCTGGTGACTCGGATCCTCGTAGTGGCGTGGCGTAAATTGCGATATATCGATTGTTATGCCATTTAAACCTATGGTAAAGAATCGATTATTAAGGTGTTCGCTGCGAACACCCTGTTTATCGATCCTTTTCCATAGGTTTAAATGGCATAACAATCGATATATCGCAAAGCACGCCACGCCACTGCTCGGATCCTCGGCGTGAGGCACACGGTGGTGGCTTGCGGTGATTGTTGAGTGTTTGGGCATTGAGCCGTTGGGTGCTCAATTATTCTCAAGTGCCCTTTAACGATATCGCTCTGTCCAGAAGCAGTAGTCGCGTTTGTCGCCTCCGCCCCCGGATGCCTAATTTCTCCCGCCACGAATTACCGGCTACTTGCAAACATCCGTCGGGAAGGAATGCACAACATCCCCGCGCTTGCTCAAAGTCAACACTGAAAAAGAAAGTTCGGTCGTATGAACCGAACGTTCGGCGTTCCGTATCATCCCAACCATTCGGTTTGTCAAACTGAACTTCGTTCGTCAGTTCATTTTACCCTTTAAGTTCAGTTATACGAACCGAAAGTTTGGTTTGACGAACCGGAAATGTGGTTTGACGAACCGAAAATGTGGTTTGACGAATTGAAATTTGGTTTGACGAACTGAAATTAGTTGGGATGCACTGAAAAAAATGAGTCAGCGTCAGAGGACTGAAAATGGTTTCTATACACTAACTCAAATTGTGTGATTTGGACACACATGATTTTTGGTTTCTGTACACTAACCACTAATAGTGCTGGAAACTAATTCCGCTACTCTAATTCGCATTCGGTAGGGTTGGGTCAACCTAACCTCAAAACTGAGAGAGGAGAAAACGGCTTAGCGAATGATAACTGGACAATACTTTCAGGAAAAGAAGATTTCTTAAAAGATGAGAGGTAAAAATAAACTGACCGGTTCCAAATGAACGACAGAGGAAAGGAATATCCCATAGGTACGTGCAAGTAGACAGAATTATCCTTTAGAGAGACACACACTCACACATGAAACGGTAGCGAATGTTCACACTGAATAAACATATCTCGTCCGAACACTTGAGATATTCTTTTGAAATTACGGGAGAACACGAACTATAGAAGTAAGCAGTAAGTTCACAGATTTTCGTCAAATATTAACTGAACGCGGAACGCTTTAATCGCAATTTAATACAGAAGATTGACGACTCCAACGAATATCATGCTTGTTTACGTTTCGAATCGAACAGACGATTTCTAACCTTAACAGGTTTATTTATGTTGCTTTCGAACGTTTTCAAGAAAGAGAGGACACTATAAATCATACCGGGAGTATTTACATTGTCAAACGAGCCCGAAATTTCACATTTTAATTGATTTTCACGAGCTGACGCGATTGAGGCTGTTGTACCGACGCCACTTTTTCGAAACTAAATAAATGTAACGGACAATGTGGCAGTTAGCGTTGAGGGCGAATTAGTTTGACCCGAAAGTGAATTTGTCTTACCATAGCGCTAATTTTACAGCTAGTGCTGTTTTCCAATTCTGGTTCGCGCTCTAGTAAAGTCAAGTCAGCGTATGAAGCGAATTGATTGGTGCTTCAGTACAATAAATTAGTTCTGAAGCCTAATTTTGATTCTACTTGGCGAGAACTTACCAAATTAGTTCTCAACGCTAACTACTTTTTTTTCAGTGTGATATGGAACACCGAACTTTGGTTCATACGACCGGACTTTTGAGCACTTGAGCAGGCATCAGATCAGGATTAAGGATTCCTTCTTGATTAAGGAGGACAGGCTTGAGACGCATCGAGAAGCTTTACGAGATTCCTCAAAACTTGTGAAATGGGAATCCCCAATTTTACTAAAAAGGGCCCTGCGAGGCCTCTCCAGTCGATCCAGAACTATCACCCCTTAGCTCCCCTCCGCGCAGTTCGCCCTCAACCAAAGTTGCATCAGTGAGAACCAAAACACAACTCGAAAAAATAAAAATAATCAAGACTCACCCACAACTGCACAGTGGGTGAAGAAGTTAGCCAAAGTAAAACATTTTTGGTGCCGAAGGACAAGCAGTTAAGGACATCTAAAGGTATAAGCTGAAACAGATGCGCCGACTTCAATGACCTTTATGAAAATTGGCTGCCTTTAATGCAAATTGAGCATTTTCAAGTTACGGGATTTGGTGTGTTTTCGTTCTCACTGATTCAGTAATTAGTGGGTTTCATCATCCAAATCCTCTTCCCCGGCCTAATGTGAGTTTGTAGGAATTGGCAGCGTCTTTTCCCGCTATTAACGAGTGGGTCTAGAATATTGTTAAGTGTGACGTCACTAGCGGGGTGCATGAGGACCTGTCATGGCTTGCATCTTGTCTATCGGTAACGAATGATGGACTATCGATACTTTCCCATTTCAACCTTTGATTAAAAATCGATTATCAAGGAGTTTGTCGCGGATACCAGTGGCGTGGCGTGCTTCACTATCTATCGATCGATCTACTATTTAAACCTATTAATAAGGATCGATAAACAGGGTGTTCGCGACAATCACCTTAATAATCGATTCTTTACCATCGTTTCAAATGAAGGGATAGGTATCGATAATGGATTATCAAGGAGTTCGTCGCAGATACCCGATAATCGATCCTTTTCGATAGGTTTAAATGGTAGATAAATCGATTTATTGCAAAGTACGACACGGCACTGTTGTTCTGCCATGCTAAGGAAGAACGCCGTATGAACATTCGAGAGTTGCCAAATTTTCTTCGATAAAATGTTTATTTTTGAGGAAAGTTATGGATATTTTTCCTTTAAATTCTCAGAAACTTCAGATGAAATTGCAAACAAAATTTTCTAAAAAATTGGAAGGAAAATATTCGTAAGTTTACTGGGAAATGTGTGTTTTATCAAAGAAAATATGGCAACGTCTGAAGGCTCATACGGCGTTTTCCTCAGCACGGAAGTGTTGTTGAGTGCGATATTGCACCAATATGGCAGCCGCGGCGGCTAATCAAGTGTATGCGAGGTTCAGAGACACAGGCACGTGCTTCCCAGCTTTTACGATATCCGATCCATTCATGGATTCGAGCTCATTGATATTTTTCGGAGCCGGATCAAGAGGCTCCAGATAAAAAGGAGAAAAGGGGTCATCGGGTCGACTCCCATTTCCCGGCCTTCCTGCCAATACTGCTCCGCGAGCAGCGTCCAGACTTGGTTGCCGAACTTCCAGTTTTCTTCTCGGAAACTTTTTGGGAGAAAAAAGGAAAGGAGGAAGAAAGAAAAAGGGGACTACGGAAGAATAAACAGATTATAGCTTACTTGAATGAGCGCACTGAGAAAAAAGTTCGGTTTGAGCGACATGTGAGTACGGTAATCATCAACTCTGTGGTACTCTGTGGTAGTAAATGATATTACTTTAACCACATTCACCGAAAGTATGGTAAATGATAATTAGATGTCTCACTGAAAAAAAAATTCTTGGCGTTTTTACCAAGGTCCGTTGGTACCTTCACCATCTCGCTTTTTTTTACCAATTATTGGTGATTTTACCAAAACAGACTGGTAAGCTTACCTAAAAACCTGTATTTTTACTGTTTTTTTTTTCAGGTAAGAATACCACTTTTATTGATATTCAATTCCCGGTAACTTTGTCATTTTATCTCGGTAATTCTACCACAGTCGATAAAAAATATTGGCGTTTTTACCGAGGTCCAGTAAAATTACCGAGAAAGTTCAATAGTTTTACCAAGATTTCTCGATAAAATTACCAATTCCAGAAATGGTAATTTTACCAAGAAAAAACTGGGATCAAACAGAACCCTGAATTCTTGGTAATTTTACCCTTTTCCTAGTAAATACACCGAGATTTTTTTTCCGGTGCGCGTGAACTATTCTCTCGCCCTCTCTGTTCCCCATCGCACATCCGAAAACCCGTACTGTTACATTGGAATGCCAGCATGAATGAGATGTGACTTTGAACAGCGAACCGTGCATCATGCCGAAAACTTCCTAATAGACCACTCGATGAATGAAATTATTTGTCGAGTTTGATAGCGCGCCGAACTATTTCCGCACTTATCAATGAAGTGAAGTTATTTAACCGGTAGTTAAGTGAGGCGATCGATTGAAACCCGGAGAATGTGGCACTTCTACACTCTCCGCGGCTAATTTTTCTCTTTTCGGTTATCAAGACGATGAAATTGCATGGGGCCGCAATAAATTTCAAGGGTGGTGAATTCGGAGAACCAGGTGCGGATCAGGCAGGAATGAACGTAATTATGCTAGGCGAACCTATTTGCGAATGAATCAAATCTAAAGGAACTATGTGCGTGGTATTTGCTTACGTGCCTCATAGTTTATTTTGATTTTTATCATCTGCACGTAGTTCTTTTTAACATAAGTATAGCCGACCGCTCGGAAAAGAAGGAGCAAAGTTAATTAGCAGTAATTCGTGTATACGAGAATACAATCGGACCGAGTTTAACAGAAAGGAACCAAGCCACATCATCTATTGCCAAGTTTAACTGGACAATTAAATTTTTTACTAGAGAAAGTTTGTTCGGATTGCTTTGAAAATGTTAAGGAATGTGCTTCGTACCATGGAGAATTTTCACTGAAATTTCCACGAAAATCCGCACAACCGTTTTCATGTAAAAAATTGAATCGCCCAATTAAATTTGGCAATAGCTGATGTGGCTTGGTTCCTTTCTGTTTAACGCGGTCCAATTATATGTAGTCTATGTTCGCGGTATGTCTGAGATACGTATTTTTTTTAAACAAATGAAACGGTGCCCCACCTGCCCCACTATAACAAAAGTAACTCTTTACTTGGTCCTATAGCGCCCTCTCGTGCGTTATTGATTTTTAAAGGGGCCCAAACTACGCATCAAAAATGAATTTCCCCTCGGTAGATCATTAAAAATATACTCGTAAAATATCAAATGAACTTTTTGCTCGGTTTTCGTAAAAAAATTAATACATTTTAAATTACACAACCTGTGATATAGGTAGACTGATCCCCATTAAATGCGTCCAATTCCATGATAGTTCCTCCGTAGTATCATTACATGCTTTGCCATTTAAAACCATTGGAAATGATCGATGAACAGGGTCACTGGAAAAAAAACACATTGTATGTAGAGTCCAGACTCTTGAAAACATTGACAAGAAAAAATACTCTCGATTCAATCAGATTTTTGCTTAAATCAAAAAGAAATCCGCTCAAATTAAGAGTTTTGGTTCTCGATTTAAGCAAAAATCCGATTGAATCAAGAGTATTTTTTCTTGTCGATGTTTTTAAAAGTCTGGACTCTAGATCCAATTTGTTTTTTTTTTTTTTCCAGTGGTGTTCGCAACGAACATCTTAATACTCGATTATTTACCATACCTTAAAATAGGGAATTATCGATAATCGGTCATTCACGCCTCGCCACTATTCCTCCTCCTGCGGGCCGATTATTGAAACTGACAGACAAAGCTATAGACAAAGACGACAAAAGGGATTTGGAGGGATCCTATTGGTAGAAGCTGGTGGTGGCAGTGGACATAGGATGTTGGTAATGGAGCAACTAACGACAACCCACTGAAGACCCGACAGTTAGTCCATCATTTTCTTCCTTAGTCTATAAGAACCAACCATGTCAACCAATAAGATCGCTCCATACTCCCTATGTCTTCTTTGTCTATTGCTTTGTCCATCAGTTTCAATAATCGCCCCGCTGCGGCTGGTCTCCGGCGAGTAAAATAACATTTAAATAGAAACAGTAAATAGAAGAGGCTATAACCTAACTGGTTGGCTGGTTTCCGGCCCGTATTCAGTATTCAACAACGCGGGATGACGGTTTTGACAAAAACGACAAGGCCCTATCTGACGACGACCCTTGGGCAAATCCATGTGAACCGGATCTCATGTCTGGCCCTTTTGCTAGGAGAACTATCGCTAATTAGTGTCACTCAACCCCTTATCATGGCCCTTATCAGTCTCTATTAAGCAACGTTGCCGCCCCGCATTTTCGGGGTTTCTTATCACCCCCAGCTCACATCTGGATTGCGTAGAGGGAAAGTGAACGAAATGTCGAGATATGACCGTGAGTTGCTCGATGAATCTCGAATTTAATGTTTTCAGTGTTGTCTGCAAGTATGACCCATCATTTCATGCTGGTTGAATGTTTCGCAGGGAATGTTCAACACACGTATTTTTTAATATAGTATAATGACATTCAAAGCGCGCAAACGTCGGAGTTTAATTTTATACTCAGCTTGGACTTTTATACAATCATCACTATTAACATTTTCTTCAGAGGTATTCTGCAATTCTGTATTCGGATTTAAAAATAAATAAATAAATGAAAAAAACCACCAGGTTTTTTGCAGCATTTACCCGAATAATCTACGATAGCCGTCATCTCGTTTGCAGCCGCTCTGAAAGTGTTTGAAAGAAACGTCAAAAATTCGAAATTTTCCATGTAACTTCCATTGCATTAAAGGGCCTGTGCTCGTTTTGAAATCGGTTTACCTACAGATATGGTAGGGTGCACGTTTTCTCCAAAAAATTTACAAAAAGTTTCAAGTAAAGCCAGCCTCGAATTGCACAAGCATTCCACTTAGCGACAGCATATTTTTGTTTGAAGTCCCTCATAAACACAACTAATTCGAAATATAAGGGCAACCGGCAACCCTGCTTCAGTGTGAATGGACGCTTTAACAGCGACCCTATTCGTTTTCGAACCCATTTTTTGTCGCGCTTCTATGCCTAAATATCAAAAGCTAGAGGAAAAATGTGAGAACTGTCACCGAGAAGCGATAGAAAGTCAGCGAGGAGTGATAGAAAACACGGTTTTCGTAAAAATTCTGTCTGAAAGCTTCGTTGATACGACGCACCATCATTTCGTATGCAGGCATACATTGTTTGGAAATACAGGTGTTGCCGCCTTTAGATAAGGAGTCCTGCAGTGTTCCCTGTGGAGTCGAATATCTATAGCCGCTAATATAGTTGTAAGCTGTATCTCGTGCCGTTAATTGTGAACTGGAAATGTAATGGTGATAAGCTGGAACGAAGCGAATAAGTGAAACCTCGTGACACAGAAAACGATGAGCCTTCTCTCGGCTCTAGTCCCGTTTTGTGTAGATAATTATGTCAACAACAGAAATTTTCCACCCTCGAACAATTTTACTTTGCTGTAGGGATCTTCCTGAATTTTAAACAATTTTTTCCGTGACAAAATGGAGCGTCCAGTCGCGTCCAGTTATGGAAAAGCAACGTTGACCTAAACACATTCGAATTTAAAAAAAAGAAAAAACAAATTGTAATTCATTTTTCGTAAATAACGAATGCTCTTACAAATCATCATATAAGTAAAAACTGCATGGATCGTTACAAAATAGGCTGCACCAGTAACAGTACGGCGAATCGAATAGATAACTATTCGAACTTAGCGGTAATGCTTGTAGTTTGCGCCGCTGATTGAAGGCGTTTTGTTTGGCTCGGCTCTCAGGGGGAAAGCGCCTTCAAACAACGTCCCATACCACACGCACTAACGGTACGCTCAAATTAAATTCGCCGGTCTGTACCCGTACAACTTCTACCACTTCGTTCTTTGAAGCTTGAGCTTGAATGTTTCGTTCGTAAAATAGACCCCTCAAATCGAGTTTGACAGACTCGGAACTCAAAATTAATGTCAGATGATGACGTGGTCCGAATTGGAGAAAAATATGAACAAAATAAGAATTTTGGGAAGAAACACAGGAGAAACGAGAAAAGGAAGAGGGGGATTTAGCGAGGGGGACAACGAGAAAGAAAGGAAAGAAAAGAGGAGAGGATCTAGAATAAGAAGACGAGAAGGAAGTAGAGAGAAAAAAGGGAACAAGTAAAGAAAAGAGGAGTGGATAAATAGGGAGAAACAGGATAAAACAAATATTGAAAAAGAGAGGAAGGAGGAACGTTAACGTTAAAAAAGGAGATTAAAAAAGGAGGAAAGAAATATGAAAAAAGAAGAAAATTAAGAAACTTATTTTTGTTTTCTAGAAGAAGCAGCCTCCCAGCAGTTTCCTTCTTTTCTCCCTTTTCTTATCATTTTCGCTCATCTTCCGCTTTTTCTTCGAATCATAAACACTCAAGTCCATCAGAAGATCAAGCATCCAGTCCTCATCAACGGCAAATTAGTGTCCGCGTTGATTCCTGGAAGTAACTTTCACACTAAGCGGTGTTGATCCCTGGAAACGACTTTTACACTACGCAAAGCTCGTAGCGGGGGGTCCCAAAATCGTGTGTCTCTGCTCGGGGCCGGGGGTCTCTAGGAGCGCATGCGCATGGGTTCGGCGAGTGTTGGTATTTAAATCAGCGACGAGGAATACGGTTTCTAACGGGAGTTGGACGCCCATCGGATCGGCCTCGGCGTCGGCGTCGGTTGCCAAATTTGGGCCGGCCGAACCCCGTTCTGAATCACCGATCGCGTCCTCCGGGCCCCTCCCTCGGGTCCTAATGACGTAGCGCCCCATTCCAGCCGTTCCATTCCCCGCACTGAAAAAAAAAATCCGGCCCCGGAAGCCGTACTTACGGGCTACATAGACATACCTAGAGCCCCTTTATACTGAGAGTCAAGACAATTTGAATCCATTTCTGATTGGTTCCCGTATTTCAGGCCTTCGCAGTGTCACAAACGGGAATAAAGATTACATTTTCACCAATTGCAAAGATTATAATCTGGAATGGACCAGGGAATTACGGGTTCGGCAAGGAACAAACGGAATGAGAGGAGGAACGGAGAAAGGCATTTGAGAATGGGCCGATCAAAGATTACGAAAAACGTTCAATTTCTGTAATCTTTATTCCCGTTTGTGATATCCATGAGCCAAATTGTCTTGACTCTCCGTATAAAGGGACTCCAGACATACCTAGACACCTAGAGTCCCTTTATACTGAGAGTCAAGACAACACCCCCTCATGGAGTCACAAACGGGAATAAATATTACACAAATTGAACGTTTTTCGTAATCTTTGATCGGCCCATTCTCAAATTCCTTTCTCCGTCCCTTCTCTCATTCCGTTTGTTCCTTGCCGAACCCGTAATCCCATGGTCCATTCCAGATTATAATCTTTGCAATCGATGAAAATGTAATCTTTATTCCCGTTTGTGACACTGTGAAGGCCTGAAATACGGGAACCAATTAGAAATGGATTCACATTGTCTTGACTCTCAGTATAAAGGGACTCTAGACATACCGTTCCCGTTCCGAGTGTAGCACCTGGAACAATCGAAGCTACGGCTCCAGCACCCGTAATTGTCGGCCACTGAGCCCGGAACGGTCAGTATGTCTATATAGCTAGCCCGTAACTTTTTTTTTAGTGCGTGTTCCTGTTCCGGGCCGAAGACGGTTAACGCAGAGAGAGAGAAACTTCGAGCATGGGACCCGAAGTTTAGGTCGAATGGATCTCTGAAGCTTGTCTCATAGCATACCCGACAACTTGAGGTCCAGCTGCCGGAGTTCGGTTCACACAATCATCTGAAGTGCTTTAGTACTCCGGTTGACTCCATAAAAGTTTGAACCGAAGAACGCAAGTGCTTCAGATGTGTGACCCGAACTTCCGCAGATGGACCTCAAGTTTTCGGCTGCACGATCGAAGACCTCAGGGATCCATGGGACCTGCGGACCGATTGTTGAAATTGATAGACAAAGCTATAGATAAAGAAGACCAAAAGGATATGGAGGAATCCAATTGGTGGAGGCGGGTTGCTGCAATGGACAAAGGGTAGGTAATGGAGTAAAGGAATGGAGGAAAGAGGAAGAAGGGTAGCTTATATTTGGTATTTATTCATGAAGAATTTGCCTCAAACTGCATATTAGCTGCTTTAAAGTTTCGACATTTTTCCGGGGGCAGCCCCCCATACCCCCCTTCCGCCTTGCCCCCCGTCCGAAGTGTATGGATCCGCTTGTAAAGGTACTATACTTTTTTCCATGAACTGACATAAACATTCGATCAAAAGAAGGAAAATCAGGTGGGAAACCTTGGCGGCGTGTAATCCTCGATGGCCCGTTTTGGGCGTCAGATCTGGCAAGTCCCGAAGTAGTAACTGGAATTGGCGAAAGAATCCGACAGACCGTGCGTCGAC
Source organism: Bemisia tabaci (assembly GCF_001854935.1). Taxonomy (NCBI): domain Eukaryota; kingdom Metazoa; phylum Arthropoda; class Insecta; order Hemiptera; family Aleyrodidae; genus Bemisia; species Bemisia tabaci. Next base: position 612,755 of record NW_017557621.1, read on the forward strand.
GACGTAATGCCTTTTATCGCCATCCCTCCGATGTAAGGGCGTATCCACTGTCCGCGTGAGCCCCGAAAAACATGGATTCATAGGAGAGACAGGGCTCAAATGGGAATTGAGATACGCCCGTGGTCAGAGGAGCGACGTTTTATCTGATATTAATCTGCGGCGTCATAAGAGCCAGCCCCACTGCCGATCTCGGATCAACCATCAACGCGACGCAACAGTCAACGATCAACGAAAGAGTCAACGCTCACCGGGACCCGATCCAACTCGGACCGTTCTGCTCCGAACCAGAGCAGAGCGGAATGCCCACGGCTCGCGGCTCTGTCATTCCCATTCGGCAACTGGAGGACCGTGCTGCCAAATTCAGGAATATTTAACGTTTAGGTCTCGATACACTATCAAATTCCGAACCTATTCCGATCAAACACTGGGGAAAAAAACACATTGGATCTAGAGTCCAGACTCTTGAAAACATTGACAAGAAAAAATAATCTTGATTCAATCAGATTTTTGCTTAAATCGAAAGGAAATCCGCTCAAATTAAGAGGCTTGGTTCTTGATTTTAGCAAAAATCCGATTGAATCAAGAGTATTTTTTCTTGTCGATGTTTTTAAGAGTCTGGACTCTAGATCCAATGTGTTTTTTTTACAGTGAAGTAGACCAGTCAACTGACTGATGGTCACCATTCAACTGTTCTCTTTGATCAAAATTGGACGGGCCGTCAAATTTTGAACCGAACGGAGTGCCACCATTCATAATTTCTTGCCACATGAAACATTTCTACCAGGGTTTTATTTGAAAATTCGGCGAAGTAACGATTTTATGAGTGATGACTCCCGACACTTCGACGGTAATTGGTTCGGGAATTTGATCGTGCATCGAGGCCTTTTAACCGAAATCGCACGCTGAGGCTGACTGTGGGAGCTGAATGTGGCTTGAATGTGGAAGACATCGATGAGGATCCAACTCAGCAGTCATCAGTTTGTTTGAACTATTCGAATAGATTTGATAAAAATCTGTATGAAACAATGAAATTTACGAAATTTCAGCTGCTTATCGATATCTGTTGACACCCATTCATCGCGGATCATAAGTAAACCCGAAAAGGATTTTCTCGCAACGATTTGAATATTTTGTTCTGTGCTTTCCCTCAAAGTCAGCACCAGGGAAACATTCGAGTGATATCCCGTCAAGTTTTTGCATTCGAATGTAGAATGTAAAGCGGGGATTGATTCCTCTCATTTTTTCGGAAATATCGATGTTGATTGGCTGAAAAAAACTCTTTGAAGTCACCTTTTGACTGATTAGAATCGAACTGTGTAGCCTTTGAAAATTCATACCCATTTCTCCTACAAGTTATCCAATTAGCATTTCATTCATGACCAGTCAGCCGTGTGTAATGAGCAAAGTGGACCTTCCTATTGCCAGGTCTCGTAGCGAACAGTAGCGTGACGTGCTTTGCGATGTATCGATCGATCTGTCATTTAAACCTATAGAAAAGGATCGATAAAACAGGGTGTTTGCAATGAACTTCTTAATAGTCGATTCTTCACCATAGTTTCAAGTGGGGGAATATCGATATACTCGATCATTCACGATTCGCCACTGGTAGCGAAAGTTTATTTTTAACACGAAGTTCGTTTGGAGCACATACCATACTTTTCTTAAGATTCAGTGTCAAGCCGTCAGTTTTTAAAAATGGAAAAAAAAATATATTATATTTTCATGTTGATTCCCGAAGAATTCGAGCACTGTGAGAATTTTTCAGACTTGATGTAAGAGTACTGTTAATTTCCCTCAGGAAGACATGTGCATGCGTAGTGCAACAACATCGTTGGCTACAAAGTCGGCGAATATACCCTCCTCGTGGAAATGGCCGTAGGAATTCGATCTGTGTGACGATCTAGATGTCTGCCGATACCACATCATGCGAATATTGGAGGAGCTCCGAGATACCGATAATGAGTAATTTAATAGGGCGAAGACCGCTTGGCTGCCGCAGTACCGTCGCACAGTGGACGAGAGGCGAGCCGCTTGCCTCACTATCTATAAAAACAAGCCGGTTCGACGCTAGTTTCCGTCAAACCTTTAAGGTAATATTCTCATTCGAACATGTCATGCTATGATTTGATTCTGACCCTGGGTAGTGGTCCAAATACTGCTCATGGTATGGTTGAATGTTGCCCATTGTGCGATGGTCTAAGCCAGAATGCACGAGGAGAAAGTACAACGGCGGAATGCTCTTGCAGAGCCGCGCAAGTGCTGCGGGACAACCGGCAGGATTGCTATCTGAACTGTCAGGCACACAATGGTCTCCAGTTAATTTTTTTAGGACATTATAGGTGATCGGCACCGATGATAAACGAACATCGAGGCGGTGAACAAATTTTATTTCTCTTAAAATTCATAGCTTTTTTTTAATGATTTTATCAAGAGCTTGGAGCTCTCTCTCTCTCTCTCTCTCTCTCTCTCTCTCTCTCTCTCTCTCTCTCTAGTTCTGAGTTAACTTTGACCTTAGCTTAGTCGCTAGACAAACAGCTACCACACTCACTTAGTACTCATCCATACTCCAGACTTTCAGGGATTAAGGCCTAGTGGAGTCTGTTTCTGTAAATCCACTTGTTTTTTCCTTCAAAATGTTTCGCCATCACCTGGATTCGAACCCGGGACTTATTGGTCCAGAGTCTGATGCGCTGAACACCAGGCCAATCTGGCCGGCAATTCTTGGCTTTAACGGATCCATTTCACCTATCGCTGTTAGGTTGTGCCGCCCCTCAAAAGCGCGGCAAAACGATGGATATCAGTCTATCTGTTCTGGGTAGAAGCATCGATTACATGGAATGACAAAGTCACTACGCCAGTCTTTGGCCCAATCACGATCCTCCATTATCGATGTATCGAAACGGCGGCTTCCGATTGGCACTGGCGCTCAACGCCGCGGTGAGGAGCCCGGGAAGGCACGCCATGCCGCGACGGCGTTGTTGTTGTTGATGCCGAGGCCATTGACTAGGGGGTCAAAGTCCCCCCGACTCCGGGACGATGATTCCAGCGGCGCACCGTGCTT
>NW_017557621.1:633600-745478 GCF_001854935.1 Bemisia tabaci
TTGATGTAGAGGTGGACTCTCAGGGTAGGGTGGGATATCCCCTCCATTTTGGCCTCAACTTGAGAGCTTTTTTTGAGCTTGGGAGTTGATTTCGGAGAAAACCAGTGGCACCATCGTGTTTCTCGCGAACTTTTACATAAGAATCAATTGTCAAATCGCAAATTCCTCACACACGCAACATCTCCATTCATCGTGGGTATGCTAGAAAACGGAAGGGAACCTAACGGACGGGCAGGACATGGAGCGGGCCCTGGTGGTAGCGCGGCGGCCGAATCGAAGAGTCGGACGAGACGATGAATCCGTAATGGGAGTCTATTAGTCAAGAGGGCATAATCGTGATGCGTCCGCGGTCACCTCGGCGGTCGCGTGCGGGACGTCGGCGTCGCGTCGCGGCGCCTCCAGCGCGGGCCGGCCGCCGCGACGCTGAGGGAGAGGGCACAGTTAGGTCAGCGACGACGGACGCGAGTGTCAAGGTCTGGGCCGCTGTCGGCGGTCATCGGCACATCATCGCATCGTCCGCATCTCTCCACTCCGCGGTCCGGTCGCCAGGTCTCATCGGCTGCGCCGGGTATCGCCTGCTCCCGCCGGAAAATGAATTGGACTGCATTATGCAATTTGGAGCTGTAAATTCTGGCCCGGTTTAAAAACAACGTAAGGGCCATTAGTTTCCCTATGCGCATAAGTGTTATTGCAGATAAGCTAGAATTTACAGTTCCAAATTGCAAAATGCAGTCCAATTTCCTCCTTTTCTCGGAGAGCTTCGGAGAATAAGAAGCTGAAGTGAAACATCGGAACGTAAAATGTATTTAAGAACACACGTAAGTGTGAGGACCAGGAAGAATGGATAGAACTACACTGATAAAATAGTTACGGGTTATGTAGACATACCGTCCGTTCCGTTCCGGGTTTAGAAGCCGAAAGTTCCGGGTGCTGGAGCTGTAACTTTCGATTGCACCGGGTGCTACGCCCGGAACTTTCGGCCTCCATGCCTGAAACGCAGAAGGTGTGTCTGTATAGACCGTAAGTACGGCTTCCACGACCGGAGTTTTTTTTCAGTGTATCAAACGAACGATTTCCCAAAGCTAGCAGCCGTGCGGGAAAACTACCTTTTTTAAAAATTTGCTGTTTAACTTTCTCTGATTTGAAAATTTGTCGAGATGCCCAATTTTTTAAAAAAAAAATTAGCGTTCTTTGTGCCAAATGATGCAAAATTAACCTCTCTAGAGTTACAGGGTAGAGAATCTACAAAGAGTACGGACATGTCGGTAATTTTGAGGTCATAGCTGATGGAGCTCAAGGCCCAAAGGGAAGCCAATCTATGAATTCGAATTATCCAGAGTGGTTCATCATTATTATAATTGATACGACCCGTCGTTGGTCAAGTACGGTTTTGACATAGTGTTTGCATAAATTCACTCAATTTGCAGAAAAACGCTCATTTATGAACATTCTTAGCCACTTGAGTTTGACATTGGATTCCGAAGGTTGGCAGTGACATGTTTCGTCTTCAAAGGTTAGCTGCTCTTTTAGGCCCTAAGAGATCCATACCTTGACTGTCCATAACCACCTCTTGAGTCAGTAACGCCTGTTCCCCTACTTTTAAATCCATCGTATTGAATCGATCTAGGTGAGACATCCTACATTGTTACACATCGATATTTGAAATGCGTTCTTACGAGCAAAACCCCAACGAGAATCGGCAGAACGTCAAACGGATTTCGAAACCCGGCCGAAGCCGGGCAGGACGCTGCGCCGCACGGTGGAGTAGCCATTGGGTAAGCCGGATATGCAGTTTTTAACTAAAACTGACAATTTTGATGTTTATTCCGTCACATCATAAATTTTAAGGGGTGGTTCTTGTAAGAAATTTTCCGAAAGAATGAATACAAACATTTTTGAACTTCCGTAATTCGGATTATCGAAGATATCAGCTTTTGAATCGTCCGCATTTCGTCCGACCTCTCCAATCGACTCTCCACCGCGCGTCGGTCGTCGTGCCGCGGCCAACCTAGATACCGCGCCGCGCATGCGCAGTGGAGGTGCGCCGCATGCCGTATGCGCATGCGCTGCACCGTTCTCGGTATTCGCCGACGGTGCCGCCGCAAAACCGCGCATCCGCCCGAAAGCTCGTCCGGGGAGTTGCGCGGTTCCGCCTCGGCGGGGCCGGACCTTCCGCGGCCTCGGCCCCCGGCTACGGTTCCAGGAAATTCCTGCCGGACCCCCTACTCCCCCCCCCCCTCCGCCCGACCCCCGGACGCGGTGGTAATTCCCGATTCGGGCTGCCCGCGTTCCTCGCTTTTTCATCGCGCCGGAATCCGCGGAGATGGCCTCTCGTCCCCGTTGCCGGATCGTGCAGGAAATTCAGCCTTTTTCACCGTTAAACTCGACGTGTTGCAGGCTGTTTATTTCGCAATTTGGCAATCTTGACGCATGGTTTTTTTCTGTCCCTCTTCGCCCGGCTGGCCGGCCGGCCGGCGAGGCGTAGCTCTGTGAAAAGTCGATACTCCCATACGGACTCCCTTGAATTTAATGCTAATGTACCGTATCGACGGTGAAAGTCGATAACCACGTATCTCGATCGTTGTGATTTTTATTCATGTTCACGCAAGGACATTCCCTCGAAATTCCATGCAGAAACAACAGGCCATGCAAGTATACAATATACTTGCCTGGATATTTGAGACATCGCAACCCAGAAACATTGTTTTTAAAACATATCGCAGTTTTAATCCAAACAACCTCACTCCAACTTCGTGAATTTACTCTAACAGTCAAATTTTTAACAAGAATATAGCTATAAAATCGGACTACATTTTGCAATGAGGTACCACTATTTCTGGCTCATTTTAGAAACGACACAAATGCCATTGAATTTCCTATGCAGAATGGTGCTTTTATGGAAGAGCCAGAGATAGTGGTTCCTTATTGCAAAGTGTATCCAATTTATGTTCCAAATTTTTCTCCTCGTATAAAATCTGAAGAAAAATCGGTGAAATTTTCAGTCAGATCCGCGTAATAGTTTCCTAGTAAAAAATACCTTTCACTAGTTGCAATTTTGCACCGTTGGAATGTATTTACACACAGGGAAAAAAGCACATTCTATCCAGAGTCAGACTCTGAAAAACATCGACAAGGAAAAGTGCTCCTGATTCAATCAGGATCTAGCTTAAATCAAAAACCAAGCCTCTTAATTTCAGCGGATTTCGTTTTGATTCAAGCAAATATCCGATTGAATCAAGAGTATTTTTTCTTGTCAATGTTTTCAAGAGTCTGGATTCTAGGTCCAATGTGTGTGGTTTTTTTTTTTTTTTTTTTTTTTTTTTTTTTTCAGTGCATTTATACCTCTGGACAATTTTAGGGAGCATGATTGCGCCCAGCTCAGTGGCAATTCCAACAAGTTGGGTACACTGCTTTTCCTCAATTTAAATCTATTAAAAATATCGATTTACGGTGAAGCAAGCTTCCCCACCCAGAATAGACTTTTTTACATGTATTTAAATGGAAGACTGTGTTGCCAACTTTCAAGAATCGCCACTGTCTCAGCTCACGACGCATGCACGCTGCTGCATGCGCTCTATCCAGCGGGATGACTCAAGATGTAATCTTTCAAGTGCAGTTCCACTAATCGAGTCAAAGAATTTCCGGGCGGAAAAAATAAGGCAAGGTCACGCGGGGCACTTGTCGACTCTTCAGGCCGAATTTCGATGAGCGTTCGCGATAAGTGAACCGAGATCCGTTTTGTGAAAAGGCGTGTCTCGGCCACAGCCTGTGTTGGAAGTCGCGAAATGTGTCGCGCAGCTCTCGAGTGAGTTTTCCAGCGAAACGACTATTTCATTACGGAGGCCCGATGGTATTCCGCCGCGATTCAATGACCTTTGCCGCGATCCGTCCGTTACTTTTGAGAGCTCAAGGCTGGCCACGGACAGGCCGCACCCTCGGGCTCTCTGACGTGTAACGCCCTCGTGGAAACGCTTCACTATTTTCGAGATGGATTCCACTCGTGCGCCGAAACTGAGTCAGAGTGTGACCTCCTCCCGATTTTAAGAACTCGCACTTTTAGCAATTTCGGAATGGAAGCCCGAGTGCATTACACCTCAGAGTTTATTTTGCCCCAGGAAAGCCAAGCTGTATGAATGATTAGGAGTTACTTCCTTAAAAAGAGCTGTAAAAGCTGAGGTTACTCCGCAAGAAAGGTGAATTCCGCTCCGCGTTCGTATCAGTCCAGCTTTTTGTTAGCAATCTACTCAGGTTTCAGAGTGAAGTACACTCTGGATGTCATCTTGAATTTTGTGCAGTGTATCAGGCCAGAAATTCCATATTTCAGGGCTTCTTCACTCTCACTTTCATTCACTCTTCATTTCATTTGATGGAACAAGTAGGATGCAATTAGAGCGGCTTAGGAATTAAAATAGTCGTATCAAGCAATTTATTCTAACGTGATGCATGAAAAACGAGTGACTTTCGTTCTAATATTCGTGTTTGAAATGTCAACTTTATTTTTACTCAATTCTCCCCGGAAAAAGCAATTTTGACAATACCATTGAGATGAGTTGCATAAGTTACAATATAGCCCCTCTTCCCCGCTCTTGTCTGAATCACTGAAAACTGAGGCGAGAAATGAAGTTCGCCTTCAACTCGATGGATGCAATTTGAGCGGCTCAGGAGCTGAAATAATTGTATCACGCACTTAAGTTTAGCGTGACGTCCGAGAGGACGACTGACTTCGTTGTAATCTTTGTGTTTCCAGTGACCATCGCAGCAAAACGTCCGGTAAATTTCATTCGAATATTTCCGACCCCGTATAGCAAACAATTTTAATTGCGAAAATTGATGACCGTAAATTATAATGACCAGCTTTCGGCGATTCCAACCATCGCGGAAAGTTGTAACTCTACTTCATGCACTATCTGGCTCTTTCCAGTTTACAGCTGCACTGGAAAAAAAAAAAAAACACATTGGATCTAGAGTCCAGACTCTTAAAAACATCGACAAGAAAAAATACTCTTGATTCAATCAGATTTAAGCTTAAATCAAGAACCAAGCCTCTTAATTTGAGCGGGTTTCCTTTTGATTTAAGCAAAAATCTGATTGAATCAAGAGTCCTTTTTCTTGTCAATATTTTCAAGAGTCTGGACTCTAGATCCAATGTGTTTTTTTTTTCCAGTGTATCTGGCTCTTTCCAGTTTACTGCTGGGGATCATCTCCAATTTTCGTCGTTAATCTTGAGACCAATAAACGCAGCCTTTGCAGTGAGCCGCAACCGGTAGCGTATTTTCACCGCGAGTTCTCGGGAAAATTTAATTCTATCTCACGGGAGCCTTGGACAGCAAACTGTGAATACCTTTCCGCGAACGTTCATTTGTCATAGCCACGCGCACCGCGTATGCCACTCAGAGCTTGCGCTCGAGAGAGCATAAAGCATTTTACTTCGTTGCCAGTTTTGTCGAAAATCCTCGTGTTTGCAATTTGCGATTGCATGGATTGTGTTGTATAGCGATGGGGGAAAAATAAATGGTCTATTGCGAATTCGAACTTTTGAAACAGTGGAAAATTTCGTAAAGAAACGTCTGCTGACTGCTGAATGTTCTTCCCTTTATTTCGACTGCATATACATACATTGCTTTAGAAACTACTTTTTTCTGTTCGTGTATGGAAGCACCTGTCTGCAAATGAAAACCGATTGACAATACTTTGTTTCTAAACTGAGTCAGAAATATTGTAGTTCCTCCTTGCTCAATGTAGTTCTATTTTCATACGCAGTTCATCACATCGATGTAGTGTTAGCATGGTCGTCTGAGAAGTTTTTTACACCATTTTCTTCCAAGGTGAGACATCAAGCCGCATTTAACATTCATGAATCTTATTTTTTCGGGCGTAAAATACCGTGGCCTTGTGTCAGTGTAACACAAATTGTGTCATCATTTTACACCAATCTGATCCCACTACATATAATTATACAATACACAGTGGTGAAGAGGGAAATTCAGGAATAGGTTGCTTGGCATAGATTTTTTTTTTTTTTTTTTCTGTCTAGCTATACCTACAATAATTGAACAAGTGAAAATTGAACCTCAATATTAGTCCGGGTTTTCCGCTAGTGAAACAGTGTCTGATTCGGGGCCTATTTCCGGTACGTAATTAAGATCACGGCGACTTGAATTTTTTCAAGGATAGAGGTAAATTTGATTTTTTAGGCGTCGCGTCTGCTCGTCGAAAAAAACCACGTGTTTAATTAGCTCTGCACCGTGAAATTAAATAGCTGCCCCATTAAATGAGCTCAACTTTTTTCTTTCCTTGATTTTATCAATCCCTATGCAAATTAGTTTTTGCACCCATTTTTTTCCTTCTCTTTCTTTTCGTACATTATTTCCACACATAGGGGGGACACCCTGGAAACGTTGGTGAAATAACAGTATTCGTAACAATGGATTTGGGTTATGAATGATCCTGTGAAAACCAGAGAAGAGTTAAAGGATTTCAGCATGAATGTAATCGCAGAATTCGCAGTGAAATTCTGATCATTTCACTTTTATTTATTTCTCATGTTTCACGTACGAGAACAAAATACTGTTCAAAATAAAATGCAAAAGCACATGAGTCCGGAGTCTCTCGAGTATAAGTTGTACACTGGAAAAAAAACACATTGGATCTAGAGTCCAGACTCTTGAAAACATCGACAAGAAAAAATACTCTTGATTCAATCAGATTTTTGCTTAAATCAGAAGAAAATCCGCTCGAATTAAGAGGCTTGGTTCTTGATTTAAGCAAAAATCCGATTGAACCGAGAGTATTTTTTCTTGTCGATGTTTTTAAGAGTCTGGACTCTAGATCCAATGTGTTTTTTTTTTTTTTTTTTTTTTTTNTTTTTTTTTTTTTTTGTTTTTTTTTCCAGTGTATAATACTCAACCCCTGAAAAATATGGTTTATAATTTTAACATTTTTCACGGACTCGTGAATATCCGTGAATTATTTCACTGAAATATCCAATTTTTCGACACAAGATATATGCTCGGAGAACACATCAATTTTTTAACCTCAACATGACAGCGATGTCGGGGTCCGAACGGGAGCGTTTACAATCAGAGCGATGCCACAGGAGCGGCGGCGGCGTTGGTAGTCGCAGCCCGTAATGACCGTGTAACTTGTCGACAATAATTTAATTACTTAATTAATTTACTGTGTGAGAATGTTCATTTCCACACCGGGGATTGATAATCTAATTGCTTCCCCGCATTTCATTTCATCGCTCTTTGCCTCTGTGCAGCGCTACTTTGCTCGATGACATAAAAGTACGGCGCAACGCGACGCGGGTTAAGAATCGCCGCGGCCGTAAGGAAATCGTCTTACATCCTCCGCGTTCCCTCTCGCCGGCTTCTGCCGTAAGCTCTTGAGAAGTTGGGTTCATGTCCAGTGATATTCATTGTACAAGACCGGTATCCATGAGGATCTTTTTTTACCTGAATATGTCTAAAAAAATCGAGTCTTCTGAATTTCTTAGTACTCATGATAAAATTTTCTGAAATAAATCGAAAGGGTCATTTTCTTGCCTACATGAGAAGTTTTGAATATAAGAAGGAAGCCACGTGTAAAACACATTTTAGATGGGGACAAATGAGAGATCGGGAGACCAAGAAGAAGAGAAAAGAAGAAGAAAACGAAAATGAAAAGAAAGAAGAAGAAAACGAAAAGGAGAAGAAAGAAGAAGGAGGGCAGAATGACGATGCAAGAGGAGAGGAAGGGAATCAGAAGAAGAATAAAACGAAAAAGCAGGGTGTCTGCAAGTCCGGAATTTCCGGAAAGTCCGGAAATAGTACTGACTTTTTAAGGGTGGTCCGAAAGTACTGAAAAAGTGCGAAAATTCCTCAAAAAGGTCCGGAATACTTTTGAATGTTTTGTCATTTTTGTCGCACTTTCGAATTTTTGAAATTTTTCTAATTCCCTCAAATGGAGGTACTGAAAAAGTACGGAATTTTTCTGTTGGAGGAGGTACTGAACTTATCGAGAATGTACTAAAAAAGTACTGTAAAAGTACTTCTTTTTGACCAGCCTGTTTTAGTAGACACCCTGAAAAGAAAGGGTTGAAGAAGACGAAGACCTAGCTAGATATTATTCGCCTTCTTTCTATCTTCTCTCTGGTCCTTCTCTTCTTCTCACTTTTCTCCTGCTTTCGATTCATATAATGCGTACTAATTTGCTATATGATCGAGTTATATGATTTAAGCCCGTTCAGTTTGGTGTCAAATGCCCAAATACGTTGTTTTTTTTAGCACGGCTGAGCATCAGTGACACGCGCGCGAAGATGCGAGGATAAATCGAATTCAGGCTCATAGTAAATTAGGCTTGTCTATGTCTATTGTCTCACGCATAGAACAGTAGATGATAAAGCGGACTTTTTAATGACGACAAGGTTACTCAGCACTGCACCAAAGTTCAATTGAATCCGCACTTAGTGCAATGTCACGTCGTGCACTCACGCTCGGAGCCTTGTCGACAGCTTTCGACAGACGATTGACACGAGAGCGTAAATAATCGGCCTCGGGGCAGGAGTCTGCCACCCTGATGAAAATATTTGTGTTCTTGTGTTACTCTTGGTTTGTATAGGAGGGGATATCCCACGCTGCCCTGAGAGTCCGACTCTATATATCAAAGCGAATTCTCTGTGCAAAGATAGGGAGTAAATAAATCAACAGGGTTGCCTCTTGTACAGAGACTTCAAAACTGAAAATACCGCAGCCCTGCTGATATATTTACTCCGAGTTTGCATAGAATTTGTCTTGATATAGAGGTGGACTCTCAGGGCAGCGTGGGATATCCCCTACATCACGGCCTCAACATTGAGAGCTTTCTTGAGCTTTGGAGTTCACTGAGGAAAAGCTAGGGCTTATAAACCAATAGGTGGCTCATATGGAACACTGCTAATAGTAGTGAGGGCAACATATAATAATAGCACATGTACCTTAGTGGTGGTGTGTATACTTTAGTATGGTACGAGATACCTTAGTATGATTCACAGGCCGAGAATCAGTAGTTAAATTACGACTATTAAAGGCCTTCCATATGAGCCACTAATTGGTTTACAGCCATAGATTTTTCTCCGTGTTAATTTCAGAGAAAACCAATGGCACAGAGTGTCTACAAGTCCGGAACTTCCGGAAAGTCCGGAAATGGCACTGATTTTTTAAGGGCGGTCCGGAAGCACTGTAAAAGTGTGGAAATTCCGCAAAAAGGTCCGGAATTTTTTTTTAATTTTTTGTCATTTTTGTCGCAATTTCAAATGTTTGAAATTTTCCTAATACCGTCAAATGGAGGTACTGAAAAAGTACGGAATTTTTCTGTTGGAGGAGGTACTGAATGTCTTGAGAATGTACTGAAAAAGTACTGTAAAAGTACTTGTTTTTGACCAGCCTGTTTTAGTAGACACCCTGCAGTGGCACCATGGTGTTTTTCGCAAATTTTACACTTGAACTCATGCCTAAATTGCAAATTCCCGACACGTGCAAGAGCTTCATCCTCCGGTCCCTGGAGGCGAAACCCCCGAATTTCAGGGACGAACGCAACGGGAGTCGGCCCCGAGTCCCGGCGTCAAAGCCTCGGCTGAAAAAGTCGTGATGATGCTCGGCGATAACGGGAGTCAGAGCGGGTGGTGGCGGCGTGACCTTTGGCGGATGCCGGCGGTTACGCGATAGCGCCTCTGTCGAATCGCGACGCCCGACGTCGCACAGTGTGTCAAAACCCCAATCTAGCTGCTCAAAACCTCTTCACGTCTCTAAATTTGGTCGGATAACCACCAAATTTCGCACAGGCATTAGTGTAAGCTTGAAAAAGGTTCACCTAAAACTTCAAAACTTAGTCATCAAAATTTTCAAAATGGCGGTCATCTAAAAATCCTGTTCAACTCATGTAAAAATCGTAAAATTCCAACTAAGTTTTAGGCGCCTTATGTGACCTGATGAACCCCAAAAATTAGTCAAATTGTGTTTTTCGATCCAAAATAAGTCCTGGAAGATGTCTTGGGCTTATGCATTCCACTTCAAAATGGCGAATTTTTCATTTGGCCATCCAAAGAAATATGAATTCCATATTATTAAAATGATACGTTTCGGCAACTCTAAGTGATAAGTCAAAGATAATATTTTCAAAATGTTTGCCAGTAAAGGAAAATNCCCTTTTTCATTTTCCTACGTTTCATAAACCATGTCCGAAACCTTTCCTCATTAGAAATAAATAAGAAAGTCTGTTTCAAATCATACAAGAAACTTGTTAAAAATACGATGCAACTTTGTATTTATGAGGACCCTCCTCCCCCTTCCATGACAGTATAGATAATGGGAAAATCGTAATGAAATAGAAAATAAAATTTCAAAAAATTAATCTGCTCGGGATTTGAACCCCGATCATGCAGGTAATAAAGAAGGATGCAGTCAACGGAGCCACCATACGATCTGGTCTGATCTCGGTGAAAAGCCTCATGATAAGGCTCACTCAAATCAGGGGACCGAGCGCGCGTGGTGAGATGCTGCCTCCGTCTCAATTCACCTGTGACAGAATGTAAGGGGAGATTGCATAACGCCACATGCACGCTTTTACACTAGGAATCGCCGAAGAAAATGTGCTCTCACTCTCAAGGTCGCGGAGGGTCGCAGTAAAACTAAAGATATTTCAAATCTAGATAGTTTTCTGAACACTCTCATATAAGTTTCATGGTGTTCCGTGTAGTTCCGCGCTTTTGCGGCTCTATTAAAGCCAGGAAAATTATAATACTTAAATAATGATTTTGGAGAAATCAACGATCATATTTCCTTACTCTGGCCTTTGGCATCTCGTTTCATCCAGAAATGACCCTTTTTCGCCACGAAGTACTCTAAGAAAAAGCAATACAGTGGCACCACTCCTGATGGGGAGATTGAGGCTGGACGTTTACCGGCTGCAATCCCTATCATTTTAGCGACCAAAAAATTTATTTTTGTGATAATCATGATAGATACGTAACCAGTGGGTGCTTATGGACCCACTCTGACCATAAATAACACCATTTGTTGACTTGATGTAAGGGGGGTTTTGAGCAGCTAGATTGGGGTTTTGACACACTGTGCGTCGGTGAGGAAGTCGGGGAAGTCTATGGGAGATAGGTATTGTATTTTGCTCCAGCCACTTGTACATATAAAATGTTAATCGTTTCAATAAGGTCTGACATTGGCGTACGGTGGATCGAGTGAATAGGAGAGGTAGGATAAAGCTTGGAAACTTTAAACCCTTATAACTCCGTTCAAACAAAACTTTGAGATTCTAAGAGTGGTTCCGACGGTTTTCTCGTGAAATTGCCTTCTGGAAGCACCCATCGTTTTTTATACGAGTAATTGGATGAAATGAACATCAAAATTTGCAGTTTTAGTAAAAAATTTCATGTTTGACCTCTCTAATTGACTCGACGGAAAATTATGAACGCCGCTTAGGATTCCACCCTAATGTCGAGGCAATTTCCCTCCTCGATAACTCTAACATAATTCGTAGACTCAAAAGACGTAAGCCTTTTGATCTCATTTCAGATTATATTGATTGCTAATTTTGTTTATCTACCACAATAAGGGTTAGTAACTCGCAAGAGTGAAATAAAAGACATTTTTCTGTAAGTACATGGTTTATTGCTAACTTATCTTTTGTATGTACAGTTTTTCCTATGTCTTTGTAAAAATTTACCTAGTATTAAGTTATTAGGTAATTGTCTTCGTAGTTAGTTAATTTTTCCTTAAGTTCTAATCTAGTTCTCATATACTCATTTTCTTCACCTCCACAGCATTTCATTAGTTAANTCTTCATTATAAAGTAACAGTGCTAAATTTGTAATAACAAAGATGTGCTTAATAAATATTCCAAAAAATTGACTCGATTCACTTTGCGGCGCAGGGAGAGACGATCGTAAGGATCTCTTACATCCCGACCGAGATTGGTACTCTGATCAGTCCGATAGATCGATGACATTTCATAGAATTTTCCAAGGCTGTGCATCCAACTCGTTACAAATTATCGAGAGTTTGATTTTGAATATGTATCGTTCTGTATTGATATTTTGAAGTCATGTCAGGTTGCTCATCCTTCATGTTTTTACCTAACGTTAATGTTTTCGATGCTTAATTATTATCAAACCTCCCACTCCCCGAAAAAAATGTCCTTCGTTGTGCCCGATTAATCATCGATAGTCGAGTTATACCCCCGAACGACGGGGTCGTTGGTCATTTTTTCTTGTTAACGACGAGGGATCGCCGACACAGAGACGAGCGTTAATCCGATCGCAGCCCCCCGGGGGGGGGGGGGGGGCGTAAAAAAGTGGAGAAAAAGAGAAAAAAACTGACGTACCTGGGATCCGAATTAATTGCGACCGACAGGCATTCTGCCGTGCTATGGAAAAACACCGTATGAACCTTCAGGCGTTGCCAATTAATTTCCTTTGATAAAACACGAATTTCCTGGTAAACATATGTACATTTTTCGGATAATTTTGTTCGCAATTTCATCTGAAGTTCCTGAAAATTTCAGGTGAAAATATTCATAACTTTCCTAAAAAATAAACATATTATCAATGGAAATTTGGCTACTCTCGGGTGTTCATACGGCGTTCCTTCCTTAGCACGACAACATTGCGCGATGTCATGACCCGTCAGTGTCGGTCCACGCAACCGGAGCCCACCCGGGAAATACGAGTATTTTGGGTGAATTTCCCGCGAGTTAGTTTCACATGAAAAATAAAGTCGTCAAACCTCAATAAACTGAAAAACATGATCTTTACGTAGCATTATTTACGAGACTTCGATACATCATAATATACCCATACTGTATGCATTAATTAAAAGCTGAGTCACGAAATTTCTCATGAGAGGTCACAGCGATGACGGGCAGTTTACGGGACTCAAAACTAGGAATTAATCATAATCCATCCTGAAATAGTCGTTCATCAATCGACAGCGAATAATGGCCAACGCAAGTCAAATTTAAACCTAAAACCTAACCTCAAATCTTAATTTTTCACTTTTCGCAATTTCGCCTTCATGTCTACGGGTCGGCAAAAACCGAGCCAACGTGCTGAAAGATTCGCATCCCCAAAGATTGAAAGCAGGCGTTCAGAGTCTTTTCCGATGCTCTGAATGACGCAGGCTCCAAAAACGAAGTTGTTTTCCTGTCTGGGTAGGCCCGCTCGGTTTTTTCGTGGGATGCGGCAGAGGAGATGGCTGCAAATGTTGGGGAATTAAGGGTAACTTGACAGATGATTGATGCGTGGTCGAGACCTCAAACTTATGGACAATTGGACACGACATCGCACCGTCAAGGCGGCGAAGAGTCTACTCGCGCTGGGTTCCCTATCGCATGTTGTCTTTTCCACCAGGAAATAAGATCGTCAGACCCAACTGAAAGCAACATTTTTGTCGTATTTCATTCGTTCGAAGGAAAACTAACGAATATAATCTCTTGGAACTTCCCCAGGGGGCTGATTGTTGAAACTGATAGACAAAGCGATAGGCATAAAAGAGAAAGGTAAAATGGAGCGATCTTTCTAGTGGAATTGGGTGGTTGCAAAAACAATAGAGGTAAGTTAATAGAATGGACTTACCAACGGGAACCCACGAGAGACCTCATTTTTAGTCATTCACTTTTCCCTATAGTCGACAACAAGCACCCGTCTTAACCAATAGGCTCGCTCAATCTTCCCCAGATCCTCTTTGCCTATAGCTTTGTCCATCAATTTCAATAATCAGCCCACTGATTTCCCTTCATCCTACACAGGACGGTATATACACATGTAAAACGAACGTGCTCCTTGATTTTTCTTAGAAAGATATCAATCAAGAGCGGATTTTTTGAAAGGTGCGGCAATGGATCTCAGTGGCGTGCAGTGCTTTGCGATACATCGATTGATCTGCCATTTAAACCTATGGGAAAGGATCGATAAACATGGTGTTCGCAACGAACACCTTAATAATCGATTCTTTATCAAAGCTTCAAATGAGGAAATATCGATAATCAATCATTCATGCCGCCTATCGCGTCGCCACTGATGGATTTAAGCGTTTTTTGACTCTGATCGTGGCTAATCGGACGGAGGGTCCTTCTGTCGAGGACCGGGGAGGCCGTAAGCGTCAGAGTCAGACCTGGCACCGTTGAGACAATAAAGCCCCGCCACACAATGCGCGCGGGGGAGGGGGAGAGGGGCGTGCGGGAGGTCCTGCGGGAAATCAAATGGAAAAATAAAATAGATTTTCCAAACTGTTTTCTAATTTGAGCGACTTGTGCGGTGGCGCTCATGCAGTTGAGCGATTGCACGTCCCGAACGAATCCGTGCGAGCTCTTGGGCTTCTGTTGCCGAGTTTCACTGTAAGGTCGCCGATTCCAAACCAGTTTTTCAAGACATCAGTTGTTTGGCACAAATCGTCGTTTCCCTTACAAAAGAACGTAACTACACATTAATATTGCCAAATTTCCCCTCGCAAAGTGTATTTTTACCAGGAGAGCCAGTTTTTCAAAACATCTGTTGTTAGGCACAAATCGTCGTTTTCCTCGTAAAAGAACGTAACTGCATATTAATATTGCCAAATTACCCCTCGCAAATTGTATATTTACCAGGAGAACCTTGGGAATTTCTTGCTGAAAATGTTACTGATATTTCCCCCGAGATCATGCAAAAATCAGAGAAAATTTGGACAAAACTTACACCGGCACATTCTGGTAAGATAATTGAATTCTTTGTGTCAATTTTACAACCTCGGAATGGAGGTACGTTCTATCGGCTGGGAAATGACGAACGAATCAAAATAACAGTATCTATTCGAAATGTGAATCGATTTTCCGAACCGGTCAGCAATTAATTGGCAAACGATTGTGATTAAAAAAAATTTTCCTAAGTCTCAATCCTATATTTGAAAAATTTAACGGCAATGATGTCATATATGATAGTTCCATCATTTCTGTTCTAAAAATTAAAGGCTCGATTAAACGGAAAATTAACCCTTCGCTGTCAATAGGTCAGCTGCGCTTGTCACAGAATCGAGTTTTCATGGTTTGAACTTACACAGGGAAAGCAAAGACCGTCCAAACACCAATATTTAACTTTCTATAAGTACAAACCGAGATATTACTCTTCGAAAAACTGGTCTTATTACGTCATCCACAGTGGTATGATGCATACATATTTCCCCTTGAAATTTTTTCTGTTTGTCCGTCTTTTTACGTCGAGGAACCAGTGCAAACGTGTGTTTTACCGTTTCATATTTCAGACACCAGTAAATTTTCCATTTTGCGCTGACACCGACGAAAAAGCAAAGAGCAACGCCACACAGTGGATCGAGTCAATCAGAGAGGTCGGACATGAAATTTCTTACTAAAACTGCAAATTTTTATGTTTATTTCGCCACATTTTGAATTTTAAGGGGTGCATCCAAAGGAAAATTCGACGAGGAAACCAATGGAGCCATTTTTAGAACCTCAAAATTTTGTATAGACGGAGTTATGAGCTTTTAAAGTTTTCAAATTTCGTCCGACCTCTCCAGGTTGTCTCGATCACTGGAAAAAAAAACCACATTGGATCTAGAGTCCAGACTCTTGAAAACATTGACAAGAAAAAGGACTCTTGATTCAATCAGATTTAAGCTTGAAATAAAAAAAAAATCCGCTCAAATTAAGAGGCTTGGTTCTTGATTTAAGCTTAAATCTGATTGAATCAAGAGTATTTTTTCTTGTCGATTTTTTTAAGAGTCTGGACTCTAGATCCAATGTTTTTTTTTCCAGTGATCCACTGTGCGCCAGTGGCATTTCACATGTACAGCTAAGTACGTTCTTTATCCAGCAGAGTGATTGTCATGAACTGGAGAAAATTGAGAGCTGGGCAAGAGGGACTCCTAGTCCCGTTGTCTGTCCCCGGCCAGAGCTCTCCTCGTGACAAGCTCAGCGCTGGGATTCGAGTGATCCCTTGCATCCCCGAGCTTCGTCACCGCCGGCGCCGGCAGTGGGAAGGGATTTCCCCATTCTTCGAAATGATGCAAAATCAAGACGGGATCGAATGAGGGATGCAGACCCATCAACTCCTGATCCGCCCCTCGGAGAATAGTTAACTTGATCTATCATCCCCTCACGTTCGAATCTGCGCAATAATAGAGTTTCTACGAGCTCCTCTGCTTTGGCAATCCATCCAACCTATATTCCGCGCAATTTCGCGGAGAATGTAGATTTTCTCTCTGTATTTCTATTTCATTGTGTTCGTCGCATGAGATGATAACACAACCTCTGGTGCCACCAGTATTGTTCGAAATCCACACAAAATTGACACATGACTCCAGTTTTTTCAGAAGGACGCAAATATAAAAATTTATAACCCCCGGCATACTTTGCTGAAAATATCCAGAGTGGCCTTTTGCATTTGCCGGGTGTCTACCCTCAGTAATGATAGGAAAACCTGAAAATATTAGGAAATTCAATGTCACCAGGAAAACTCGGAAATTTTTCGTGGATCCGGAAATTCCAATTGCGCCAAACATTTGCAACGTCATGCAGTTCATGGCTTGAAAAAATGACAAACTTGATTCGAACTTATTAAGTACGTTGGTTTGTAAAATCAAATGAGTGTTGATTTATCCAAGTTATAAATAAGGAAATTTCGGTCAAAATACTAGGAAAAATAAGAAAATTCAAAAATTTAAAAAAAAAAACATTTTACGCAACCTTTTAAACGCAAGGCAAGCGCGGTAGGCACTGCCTTACATGAGACTGACTTCATGAGTATGATCATAATGTACACGCCTGGAGGAATACGATACAAAAAGGCGATACTTATGTGTATGGTGTATCATTCAGGTTGTCCATTCCTGTTGCCAGAAATGTTATTCAGTCAGCATGTAGTTGAGTATTCGAAGCAAGCATACGGTTTCTGCTGGTGGAACCTGATGGCGAGTTCGGACGAAGTTTCCACGACGAAAGAAGGAAAGAGGAGGAAAGCGAAGGTAAAGATTCATGCAGGTTTAAAAAACCACGACAAAGAGCAGCCACAAAAGCTCATTTTGTGGAATTATTACTGACCGTCGGGGGAACCACAAGGGAGGAAGTAAAAAGGAAGAGCCGGCCCGACCCTACGACAAAAAATAACGATAAAGTGCGGATACAATGATACGCAGTGAAAGAGATCTTAAGAAGCGCAGAGGCCGCCAAGACGCTGGCTTTTACGGCCACCCTTATGCCGCACCGCGCCACCCTTACGTCGCACCGCGCCACCCTTACGCCGCGCCGCGAGCCGGATTCCCTGTCGAAGGGGTTGCTTCGAGGGCGAGGGGAGCCGCTGACTATTGATAATATTCGGGGGCTTGTCGATAGTAAAACCATAGCGGAAAACGATTTACAAGTCACCTGAGGCTTTGAACTTTCGCGCTGTTGTCATATATACAAACTCGCCTTTTTCGCAGGTAGACGCCCCAAAACCGCACCATTGTGTGAGAGGTGAGAGGCCGTCCTTTACGCACGGAAGGCACTTTTCTCAATACTTTGCGTCACTTTTAAATCGATCCTAGGGAATATTTCTGATATGTTTTCGGCTCCGAAAATTTCGTTTTGATGGTGGGGGGGGGGGCTGTACTGTCGGGGGAACCGGAACCCCCCGTTCCTCCTCCCCAGAAATTTTTCGAATTTTTAAAGCATCTTACATGCAGTTTGAGTCAATTTGAGTACCAAATGTAAGCCTACTCCCTTCTTCGTTCCTTCTTTCCTTCCTTCTTTCTTTCTTCCATTTTTCTTCCTTTTTTTTCGAGCAAACGCTTGGAGGGAGTGGGGTGGGGGACGTACGCCTCCCCTTGGATCCGCCTATGTTCTCGAAACGCACCTTTTCGTAAAAAAAAGAATATCGAGGCCAAGGAAAAAACTTAGTTTTGAAAGAATGATGGAATAGTGCGAGGTCCGCACCAGTCCTGGATTTTTATCAGTTGTTTCAAGGATTCAAAGACATCCCCTTCCCCCTTTCTCCCCAAGGGTAGAGAAAGACGTTGTCCTCCGGCGGGGGAGGGGGGAGGTTGGAAGCTTCGTACCGTGCACTGCAGCACAATCCTTCCTCTCAGATATCCTAGAGTCCCTTTATACTGAGAGTAAAGACAATGCGAATTCATTTCTGATTGGCTTCCGTTTTTTAGGCCTTTACAGTGTCACAAAAAGGAATAAAGATTAAATTTTTACCAATTGCAAAGATCATAAACTGGAATGAACCAGGAAATAGGGAGTATGGTAAGGAAAAAATTGAATGAGAGAGGGAACTGAGACAGGAAGTCGGGAATAGGTTGATCAAAGATTATAAAAAACGTCCGATTTGTGTAATCTTTAATCCCGTTTGTGACATCCATGAGCCGCGTTGTCTCAACTCTCTCCATAAAGGGACTCGACAAAATCCCCGTTTGTGGTGTAGCTGGCAACGCAGAGGGCTCTGGCAGGTTCCTCCCTTCTGCTTCGCTTTTTAATGAAGACCGGTCGGTAAAGCCGGGCTTTTTTTAACAGCCGCGCTTGAAATTTATGACCGCACGTCTGCTCGTGGCTCGGATATTCCCTTAAGTCCAGCGGGGACTCGCCACCCGACACCGTGTTTCTGTCTTCTTTACATTTCCTCCCCAGACAAACGACACGTAAAAGCTCAGCATTTCGTTTCGTTTGTTTCCTCCATTACTTTTTCACGGCAGAACAGAGCCGTTTAAATGGAAAGTTTAGCCGATTCAAAGCCTCGAGACGCTCATGATTAATGAACACGAGTCGCCGCAGTAGAAGACCTCCGAATTTGATATTTTAAGGGCGGCTATGCGGACGGAGAAATGGGCGTCGTTCGCCAAATGTGATCTATCTGCCTCTAGATGTCACAAAAATGGCGTTAGCAACGCAATTTTATAATGTACGGATATTATCGTCTTCCAAACTCCCGGCGTAAGTGGTAGTTGTTACTATTAGTGTAATGAATACCAAAAATATAATTGTGTCAATTGATTCAATTATTATTATCTCTATATGTTTTTCTGATGTCTCCGCCATTTCAATCACACTTTGCGACGGTAAAACAAATATGACGCTCGCACATCAATGTTGCAATAGTATAGTAGAGTTTGTTTATTTTATTGAGGCTCTTTTGCAACTTTGGCCGTTCACACCTCTACAATTGAAGTACAGGTTTTGTTACAAAATAGATAAATCGTTGGAGTAAAAGAAAATGGGGGATAAAGCATTTGAGCGTAAAGTTACCGTCTACCTAACGATGAATGAAATAAATGGCTACGAGGCGGGAGCTTTTTCTCCATAAATTAGAGATTCGATTTAAGTGTTGCAGAAAGCAATTTCGGTAGCCGAGTGGATTTAATTATGCGCCAATGAAGCAATTCTTTCCTTTGGTGGGCCGAAAAGTTTCCCGCCTTTCGAGAAGTTGGTCGGAAGTTGAGGCAGACTTTTCCCGGTAAAATATCCACCGTTAAAGGAGGTGCTCCCGTCAGTGGCGTGGCGGGAATGATAGATTGTCGATATTTCTCCATTTGAAGCTGTAGTAAAGAATCGATTATCAATGTGTTCGTTGCGAGCACCTTGATAATCGATTCTTTACCATAGATTTAAATGGCAGATTATTCGATATATTTATCGATATTCGCAAAGCGCGCCACGCCACTGGCTCCCGTAGCCCGTCGCCGGGTAACTCGAAACTTCAAACGTCATTTCCCCGATTTAGATTCAAACTTCTGATAACCCCTCTCAGCCTCAAGTATCTTGCGTCGCGTTTTTATGAACTGTTTGATTTGGCCCGCTCCCCGCATTAAATTGCGATTTCGTCCCCGCCGAAAGCTCCGACGGAGTTCGCTAAACTTTCAAAGGTAATCACGACTTTTCAAATTAACGGAAGCACTCTAAGAACGCCGAGTTTATTCTCAGCCGAAAAACTGAGTTAGTGAAAGAAAATGCACTTCTTGGAGAAACTTCGATTCATGTTGCTTAGCTAAATTTTCGGTGAACTATGTCCCCAACTCTACCGGTCTTTTGATAACGATCTCTCAAATATTTTCTCATCGATCTCCACCGTGAATCTTTCATCCTCCCAAACGGGTCCGAGCGTTCCCGAAATTTCAATGAATCCGAACTGGGATTTCTGAGAATCGGTTTAATGGGTCCTGAACCAAATCCGAGCATTTTCTCTGAGTCCTCTAACGTAGCTTTGAAAGCCCCGAAATTCCACTCGAAGAGAGGAGCTCGTCGTCAAAGTTACCGTTTTTGTATGCAAACAGAAATGACGGTGACTGGCGGGGGGAGGAGAGGGGGTCGTCCATTATCCCCCCTAGCCGGCGCACCCCTCCATTGAGACGGAGGGAAATTTCCTTTCAATTTGTCGCTCGGTTTCCTCAATGAAGTATCGAACTCGTCGTGAGCCCGGAACGCGAAACTCCAAGTGGTGAGTAATTAAATATGAATCGGTTCATTTGCAGTCCTTAATCACTCGGCCAAGCTACCCTCAAAACGCGCTCTCGAGTCATTGTTGCCAACCGCAGTTCCTCACCAAGCACCGGGGTAATATTCTAGGGTGAGCCGAGGGAAGGAGAGGTATAAATTTATCGCTGTCCTTTGTGCATGATGTCCAGGACCTGAAAAAACTGGGAAATCCTGAGCTAACCTCCAAATTAGCCCTGGGTGTCCATAAAAACAGGCAGGCCATCTTCATCATCGATACATCTTCAGTACATTCCCAAGAAGTTCAGCACTTCCTCGACTGAAAAATTCAGTACTTTCTCAGAACCTCCATTCGACGAAATTTTGAAAATTTGAAATTCTCGCTCGAATTGGGAGAAAAATCACGTATAGCCGTAAAATTTCATTGGCGGCTTGAAATTTAACTGATTGCACAATCGCGATCTTGCTGGCGAATTCTACCCTAAGAATCGACGTGCAGGGATCGCATACTTTCCATGCTTTATTAAAAAACATGCGTGGTATGAGGGAAAAAATCCCGGACCTTCTGTGGAATTTCTGCAGTTTCTCAGTATTTCTAGACCGCCCTTAAAAAATCATTTTTATTTTTGAACTTTTCGGAAATTCTGGAGTTGGAGATGCCCGGGCAAATTACAGACATGTCCATATTCTCCCTAGCCCAGTGGTCTATTTCCTCTCATTCCACGAACATTTTTCTGCACCAGGAAAACTTTCCTTATCGATTGGATCCACCGTGCACCGCACAGTAGATCGAGTTAATAGGAGAGGTCAGACATACATTTTTTGGCTAAAATTTTAAATTTTGATGTTTATATAGTCATAAAGTTCATTTCAAGGGGTATTTCTGAAAGAAAATTTTACGAAAAACCCAACAAAACGACTCTTAAACTTCTCTGTTTCATATTTTTGAAAATACAAGCTTTCAAAGTTTCTAGATTTTGTCTGATTTCTCTTATTGACTCGGTCCTCTGTGCGCCGTTGGGGCTTTTGCACTATGACGTCACGAGGACGTTTTCAAGTCGGCGGAAGGACGAGCGCAAATACTCGACCGACACCGAGACGCACGGACGTATGTTTCATTTGGACGTATTCCTGCCAAAAGGAACTATGCGCTTTATGACGTGAGCCCTGTTATGCGTATATTCTTACAAGTCTCAGGGCTCAAGTCTTAATGCACGTAGTTCCGTTCGGCAGAAATACGTCCATTTCGAAATGTGGCCTCCCGATCCAATCGGATCCGGGCCGGACTCATCTGGGAGAGATGACGGCTCGGATCGGAAGTACCCAGCTGGGTTTTTATTCCGCGTGTTTGCACATCCGCCGGCCGCGGCCCGGGGAAGTGTCACACTCGCTGCTCAGTGTGTCATCGCGAATTCAGGTTTACGTGCGATGTTATGCACACGTATCGTATGATACACGCCGATATTATGTTCCGTGCTCCCGGCTCCCGTGTTCCGCTCCCGTGTTTTATTCGTTTCATCCAGGGGTGCTTTATTGGGCTCCGCGACGCGGTGACCTGGAAACACCATAAATCCTTTACGGCTTTCCCGCCAAGCTCTCGTCCTCCTCAACTTCGTCCGCCCCGGTTGCCGCGCAAAATATTTCCAAAATATTCGTGAGGAAACCTTGTAGAAAAATGCGAAGATAAGATTTCCAAGTGAAGACTTTAAAGTTACCGCCTACCCATACCTTTCACCGCCAAAAAATAAACTAGGAGGTTAGGTATCCCCGGTAAAAATAACGGCTATTCTTCCAATGTTAAGATGCACGTAATTTTTTTGGAAATACTCATTCTGTGTAGAGATGAGTGTTTTTTATAGTAATTGATTGTCTCAAATGAGTGTATCGTGGGAAATTTAAGTAAATCAGGCTTCCAAGTCATAATTAAAGTCAGACTTTCTCACCTGGGTCAACTTCCGGCTAAAAATGCTTTTAAGTTCTTTATTTTCAAGTGCGCGCCTTAAATTAAAGTTGTGTGGAAATTTTTGCACGTAATTTTCATTTCGAAAACTCACTCGTTTCAGTAGCCCCCATAAGATCAGGGGCGGACTGGTAGTCGAAAAGTTAGGAGGTGACCTAAATGTGGGGGCCCCTCTAAAAAGGTCCGGGGGCCCTCCCCCGGAAAATTTTGAAAATGTCACACTTTTTAAACGAAATTTTAAGCATTATTGGAGTTAAATTCTACAGTTCTTGAACTTCAAAATATAACCCATTCTCAGGATTCTTCGGGGGTCCCTTCATCACGTAGCTCTAGGCGACCTTTCATGTCTCTTAGAGACAAATTTTCAAGCATTTTGGGGACATTTAGTGACTGAAAAGGATAGGAAAATTACAACATTACGGGGGGAAAACGATGACTCGAAAAAATTCGCCGCCGGGGGCCCTAGGGTGCGTCAAAAAAAATGAAAGTCTGAAATGTTCCGCTCCCCAGGCGGCAATCGATGACGTTTGGTAAAAAAACATGTTTGCCAAAATTTGGGCCGATTTCAATCATTTTAAATGGTGCCAAAGGTCAATTTTGTGATGAAATTATGATATTTTGGTTTAGACCTCGATTTCGTACAAAAAACTCGATTTTACGCTGAAATCGTGCGTTTACGAGAAAAATGTCAAAGAACTCGACTTGTAGAGGATGAAATTTTACACTAGGAGGACGTCTTAGTAACCGATAAAAATCAAATTAAACTAGAAAAACTCAACTCGGTATTTATTTTTTTGGTCCTCAGAATTTCCGAGGTCTTACTAAGTAGAGGTTTAAAAGACTCATTTTTCACGAAAATAAGTCGAAAGAGGGTATAAATGAACTGTAGGCAAGTGTTGAGGATGCAAATGTCATCAGAACTTCCTCAGTTTCAAAAAAAGTTCCAACTATTTTGCACAATCCTCCAAAAAGTGTACGACTCGAGAAGCAGGATCGTGCTATAATAGTAGGGGGAAAGTGCGGTTTGACCGGGAAAAATTGCGTAACAAACTTTCCCTATGTAATCATCATCAGTAGGTCCCCCTGAACAACTTCCTAAAAGTTAAAAATGGCCCGACCCCGGAATATCCCTCAAAAAAGTTAAAATTGAAAATGGCGGCCGTAATAAGAGGGTCTGGGAAATCGGTATTTTAAAATGCTCATTCTGTCTCATCATGTGAGGTATGTAATTTTGGTCGTAGATTTCATAAATAAATTCCGCAAGGCCCTCCGGCCAAAGGGAGCGCTCCAAATCAAAGATGGCGGCCAAATGTGAAAGGCAGGAGGCTGCATTTTTTTAAATATTCACCGAAGGAACAAGGAAAGTGAAGTGTCTTAATTTTCATGTATTTATGGCCCAGAAACTTAAATTTGATGTTATAAATGTATTTAATAAAGGAAATTAAAGGAAACATACGACTACCGAGAGAAACGTAAGCTCAGAAGGGGCCTTGCGGAATTCATTTATGAAATCTACGACCAAAATTACATAGGAAATGCTACCTCACATGATGAGACAGAATGAGCATTTTAAAATACCGATTTCCCAGACCCTCTTATTACGGTCGCCATTTTCAATTTTAACTTTTTTGAGGGATATTCCGGGGTCGGGCCATTTTTAACTTTTAGGAAGTTGTTCAGGGGGACCTACTGATGATGATTACATAGGGAAAGTTTGTTACGCAATTTTTCCCGGTCAAACCGCACTTTCCCCCTACTATTATAGCACGATCCTGCTTCTCGAGTCGTACACTTTTTGGAGGATTGTGCAAAATAGTTGGAACTTTTTTTGAAACTGAGGAAGTTCTGATGACATTTGCATCCTCAACACTTGCCTACAGTTCATTTATACCCTCTTTCGACTTATTTTCGTGAAAAATGAGTCTTTTAAACCTCTACTTAGTAAGACCTCGGAAATTCTGAGGACCAAAAAAATAAATACCGAGTTGAGTTTTTCTAGTTTAATTTGATTTTTATCGGTTACTAAGACGTCCTCCTAGTGTAAAATTTCATCCTCTACAAGTCGAGTTCTTTGACATTTTTCTCGTAAACGCACGATTTCAGCGTAAAATCGAGTTTTTTGTACGAAATCGAGGTCTAAACCAAAATATCATAATTTCATCACAAAATTGACCTTTGGCACCATTTAAAATGATTGAAATCGGCCCAAATTTTGGCAAACATGTTTTTTTACCAAACGTCATCGATTGCCGCCTGGGGAGCGGAACATTTCAGACTTTCATTTTTTTTGACGCACCCTAGGGGGCCCCTTCGGGACCTCCGCGGCAAATTGTTAAGAGGCGATCGCCTCCCCGCCCCCATGGTCAGTCCGCCCCTGCATAAGATGCCATGTATTTTAGTCTTTGCTACCGGTTCCTAACCTCTTTCTGCGCTGGAAGGTACGGGTAGGTGGTATTGGATACTCCCTTTCGTTAAAGGAGCGACGTCTTAGGCACAGGAAGAAGGGATGAATCAACTTGGGCTCGAAGACACGTTGCGTTGGGCGGTGAAAAACGAGGGAAACGAGGGAAAATGAATAGGTACTCAAGAACGGATTAGTCCAAGGAACGGACCCCCCTCAAGCTGAGTTTCTCCACCCCCTCCCCAACTCCCCCCCCCCATCGCACGCGCCAAATACCCGTCACAACGCTAACTCGGCTTTCCTTCCAGCTGGTAGGCAGGGACGAGGCGGAGAGGTCGTGGAAAGATAAATCCCGCGAGCTGATTGAATGAATGAGTGAATAATTTCAGTTGTCAGTGAATGAAATTGATTCTAATAAGTTTGATGAAAAGGTAGGGAAAGCGGAAGCCGGAGTGCGTCGACTTTTCGCCCGCCCTTTTTTCATTTCCTGCTTCCACGGCCGGGAACGGCGCGATAACTCAGCCGCCTCCGCCTCCGCCGCCGCCGCCTTCATTTCGGCTCATGATTTATTCGCCGTTTCGACACCGCCATGTTGTCAAGCGATTGGCACTCCGGCCTCGGACCGCGCTAATTTACAGTCGGAGGTTTTTTCAGCCCCCGTCACGCAATCGAATTACCGGATAATCCCCGTCGACATCGGAGATAAATAGAGACTCTCCGCAAGTATCATTTCTTCAGCTCACCCTGGTAAAAATTGGCGATAGGAGCTGCGTTTCAAAATACCGTAGGAGTTCTCATAGCCGACTGAAGAAGGCGATAGAAAATCATATAGCTGGCTGTAGAAAGTGGAAAAAATCATACGGCCGGGCTACACGAATGAAGCGATAAAAAATTATACTGCCGGGCTATAGTTCATATCGCCGGGCTTTACACTTTATCACCTGGCTGTCGCTTTTTCGCCATCGGCTATAAAAGGCTATAAGAAATTGTGTGCTTTGTAAATCCTTAAGTTTGTACGGAATCACTTTAATATTTACAAAACGCACATTATATTTTCCTTTACTTACATATTTCTTTTCATCAATTAAAATGAGAATAATCCATACAGAGTGTGCAAACATTTCAAAGTCATGAGTTGAAAAACGCTGACTACACGAGATTAAATATTAGAGCCTAACACAAAGCGGAGCGGCGATGCACTGGCGCCTACAAACCTAACAGGGATACTTCACGCATTGCGCAATGCGTGAAGTATCCATGTTAGGTTTGTAGGCGCCAATGCGCGTTTTGCGCTGGCTGCCCGCCCGCCGCGCCGCGCCGCAGCGCACCACGGCGCTTGAAGCGACTATTTCACACCAGAGGTATTGTACAGTATCATTCGAAAACGCGATCATAATTTTTCAGGACCAAATCGGGACTCATCAGACAGATAACAGGTGGAATTCTAGTAAACGTTGGAGTCAAAAGTAATTCCAAAAAAAAGTAGAATTTAGGAATGACCTGGGGCCGAATTTTGTTGGTCTTGTCACCGTAGTTAAATATACCTAGGACAAGTTTCGACTGCACTTAAGTTCGGCTTATCGCTTCTGATTGGCTGGTGCGGTGCGGGTTGGACTCATTGATGGATGTTGCACCTCCGTGTGAAAGAGCCGACAAAATTTGGTCCCTGATATTGATGATGGCATCCAACCAGCATCAATTTCGAAAGCCTAACCTCAAATCTTTCCGTATGCTCGACCGATCAAGAGCGAAAATATGCTTATGGATGCTGTCAAAGTCGCAACACAGGGTGTCTAGCACCACGATTTTCCCGATTCTGTCAGGATTTGAGGTCAATCAGAATTTAATCCCGATTTCATTGGGATTTTAGGAAAAATCGGTTGTAAAATCAGGATTTGAGAAAAGTCGGCCGTCCGAATGGATGCATTCGCATACGCTTTTTCAGAAATTTTAATTTTTCTCCGCAAAAAATCAGGATTTGATCAGGATTTAGAGAAATTATGAAATCAGGATGTAGCAGTCAAAAATTAGGATCTCCCAAAATGAAAAAAAAAAAAAAAACTTGACACCCTGCAACATGATACTGGAAAAAGGGATCTAAAATAAATTTTCTAAAAGATGTGTGTGTTTTCTGTTAACAGGATGGACGAACGGGCTCGGCGATCACAACAGCGAGCGCCGGCACGAAGGGGTCAAGCGCCAGCTCTCCGTCTCGTCAGATTCGAAACTGCTCGACGAGGACATCTGCGAGGAGACCCGGGTCATTCTCCGGCCCAAGAAACCTCCTAGACCTAAATCCGAAGTGTTCCTTACCTCCAAAGACCAGCAGGCCCATCAACGGCGGACCAAACGATTCTCCGCTTTTGGGGTGAGTGTCTTCCACATCCTTCTCCGCCTTCACCTGTTTTTTCTAAAGCACCTTCGTAGTTTATAGAGAGAGACATTGTCCAAGTAACGTGGATTATTATTTCAGGGTGTCTACAAGTCCGGAATTTCCCAAAAGTCCGGAAATAGTACTGATTTTTCAAGGGCAATCCGGAAGTACTGAAAAAGTGCGGAAATTCCGCAAAAAGGTCCGGAATTTTTTAAATTTTTCGTCATTTTTGTCGTAATTTCAAATTTTTGAAATTTTTGAATTTCGTCGAATGGAGGTACTGAAAAAGTATGGAATTTTTCTGTTAGGGGAGGTACTGAATTTCTTGAGAATGTAGTGAAAAAGCACTGTAAAAGTACTTATTTTTGACCAGCCTGTTTTAGTAGACACCCTGCATTTACACTAACTAGGAGGCAATGCCTGCGGCTGCTGTGCGGTCCTATCCCCAAAAGACGCTTCGAGCTGTCCAAGGCTCGCTCTGCGGAACCCTTTTAGTTGATCTAAATAGAGCGAGTTTATGTCGGAACTATCCCTGTCCAGAACCGTAAAAATCATGAAAATCGGCGCGGTAGATATTCAGAACATTAAACAAAAATAAACGTATACAATTTTAAAATGGGAGAATCACACCTTCAACACGTAATGTAAAAAAAAAAAAAAAAAAAACCTGGGTTTTACCCAAAATCTGACCAGAGCGGGCTGATCGAAAAACCTATCCACAGCCGCAAAAATCATGAAAATCGGCTCGTAGAACGGTACAATGAACCGTGACAAAAAATGAATATTCAGAGGATTATAGAGCTCATAGCAATACTCGTAATACTAATGATAGTATTGCAAGAAAATGTACTTTTATTGTGTCACAATATGCATAATTCTCACATAAGCTTTTCATCTTTATTTCTTCAACAATCAGCGTGTTAATTCCTCAAACTGCAATAATTTGTATCAACATAGTAAAGATTTCATTAATGGAGAACCTCAGAAGCGCGACCACGGCCTTAAGCGCCTTCAAATCCGACTGATACTTTCCGCTCCGCCTGGGAGTTAGTTTAGTTGCGTAACCTAACCAAACCCAACTAAGGTCACTATTAACCATACGCACTCACGAGTGTGCCAGCTGGTAACCTGTATTCAAGAAGAAAAAAAGAGTCTGTTTGAATTCAAAGCATGTTTCTTTACTGCTGAGTTTTCATATCGTTTTATTCAATACAAATAGATTGAAATTTCCCGACGATTTTAAGAAAATAGTGCCCGCAGACGAGGGAGATATAAGCATGCGCGACGGACTATAAAAGCAAATCGTACGATTTCAAGGGGATTTTATACTGGTCTGATGTTCTCAGCGTGGTTTCCGTGCAATGTTCCCTCAGACTTGTTGTATGTATAGTAGTTGCCTGTATAGCTTGTGTGAAGCAGACCCATTTCTATGCATCCTGCTTGACTGGTGTAGGACAAGGCAAAGGGAGTGACAAATTTCGGATAATGGAAGGTCCTAAAATGAATTTGCTATTCCTGTAAATTGAATAAATAATACCGTTCTCAATTTACTAACCAAGTCAATACATCCACGGAACAGAATGGAAAACAGGTGTAGGGAACATTATTCGGGATGGTCCAATATAATTTTTATTTTTGTGTTGCAGGGCGATTCTCCTTTCGGGAAATCGGAGGCTTACCTAAAACTAGAACAACTAGGCGAAGGCTCTTACGCTACCGTCTTCAAAGGCTACAGCAAGTAAGTAACTTATCATTTCGTATTTTCAAATTTATTTCCGTAAATTATATTCATTACTTGTGTTAATGTAGTGAAAAATTGTGAATCTCAGCAGAAATAATAATCAAAGCAGAACAAGATTTTTTTTAAAGTTTAACGAACGATGCACCACTAGGAGAAGTGCAAATTAAGCATTACGAAATATGTTTTCTCGTCAAAATTTCAAGTACTTGGAGCACGATTTATGTAACGGAAAAGGGTAACATTTTGCACAAGGAAGAAGTAAGCACAGTTCTCTCATGGAATATCATAGACTTTAGGATATTTCTTTGTTAGAAATGACGTCAATTTCTGCGCCCTTACTTCTCTCCGACAACCCTCGCATTTTATAAGTAGGATCTGTGTGCTGTTTTTACTGAAACATTCGGTTCATTCATACTAAAACCGGCTTCCTGTAGTGTAGTGGTTGTGGTGCGCTGGTTCTGCGGCCAGTAAGTCTCTGGTTCGATCGCCGACCAAGCGACCCGAGTTCGACGATGGTTGCCCAGAGCTGGTTGTTCAGTGAGGAATGAGAGGGGTTGGAACTCAAGCTGAGAAAAGCAAAGGATTGCCTCTTTCGCGGCACTTTAACAGGGTGTCTACTGTCAGTAAAAACCGGAAAAATCAGGGAAACGTCAGGAAAATCTTTCAGGGGTCAGGAAATTATGAGCGCTTCAATTATTTGTGAAACAATTGATTCAATTTATCAAATATGTTGATTTTTCCAATAAAACAACGGTCAATTTATTTCGCAAAAAATCAGGAAATATCGTCTAAAATATCAGGAAAATCCAAAATTAAATTTTAGTGGACACCCTGTTGAAGTTGTATAAATAGTCCGTGGAATTTTGGGGAAAAATTCGATTTTAGAAATGGCGATGGGGGAGTGAACGAGTGATGCTCGAATTTTTGCACGAGGGCGTCGCACAGTGGATCGAGTCGATTTGAGAGTTCGGACATGAAATTTTCAACTAAAACTGCAAATTTTAATGTTGTTTTCGTCACATTTTGAATATCAAGGGGTGTTTTCAAAAGAAAATTTTACGAGGAAACCAACGGAACCACTCTAAGAACCTCCAAATGTTGTATAAACGGAGTTTTAAGCAATTAAAGTTTCCGAATTGTGTCCGACCTCTCCCATTGACGCGGGCCAGTGTGCGGCGTGGTGAGGCGCGAGCTGTAAAATAATTGCGAGGTCCCGAGATTAAGGCGTTTGTATGCACCGCCAAGACCGAGCTGACCCAGTTCGCCGCGAAAATGAGCCCGTCGGTCTCGGTGTCGGTGTTGGTGTCGGGGCGCGAGGAGCCGGGGGCACGTCCCCACTTCAAGACTCATGCGAGGCTCTTTAAATTTCCACATTCACTCCGCTAACGAGCAGTGAATCAAAGAAAATAACTTACTCGCCAAAATTACTCACCAACCCCCCTCGACTCGGTATACAGGGCGATCCGAGGCCAAACCGCCAGACTGGAGGAGCCGGTTCTATCGGTCAGAATAAGACTTTTTTCCTCTTGAAATTTTTTCCAAAAGTGCTTTTTAACGGAACCACAGCTGCCGCCACCCCCCCCCCTCCTCCCCTCGAAGTTTTGAGGTTCAGCTACACGATCAAATTGAGCCATCAAACTGAAGCTCTGATTGGTGGAAAAAGATCTGAGGTGAGGATGCGACCAATGAGAGGCCCAATTTGATGGCTCAATTTGATCGTGTAACTGGACCTAAAGGAAA
Organism: Bemisia tabaci; assembly: GCF_001854935.1. Lineage (NCBI taxonomy): Eukaryota > Metazoa > Arthropoda > Insecta > Hemiptera > Aleyrodidae > Bemisia > Bemisia tabaci. The sequence goes on from NW_017557621.1 coordinate 664,244, forward strand.
TAATTAGTTTTTTCTGCATTTTGGCAACAACAATGCCTCGAATCTCATGGAAATTGATACGTACCCATAATTTGATACGCTGAATTTATCAATAACATCAGGACAATTGGCATCTCTGTGAAAAGTGGGGTTTCTGGGGGTTTGCAAAATACTCCCTTTGCACGCCAAAAAACCAAGTGACATTATTTGGATTACATTTTGCAATAAGGAGCCACTATTTTTGGGCCATTTTAGAAAAAACATACGTGCCATTGGTTTCTGTATGCAGATATGTGCTTTTTATGAAAGGAGCGAGAGATAGCTAGTGGTTCCTTATTGCAAATTTTAATCCATTTATGGATGGCCTGTCATGTGTGGATATGAAAGGGGTTGAAGCACTAAGCATCGGTTTCAAATTTTTGGGACCGATCAATTTGAAAAATTGGTAATAAAGGAGGGGGGGTTGACACCTCCCTCCCCCCCCTCTCATAGCATCATTTGATTAAATGCACCGTGTTAGAGAGTGTGCAGTTCTGGTCAAGAGGAGAGAAAACTTACAAAACGAAAAAAACGAAAACAAATCAAATAAAATAAAAAATGAGAATCAAAACTGATAAGATCATATGGCTTCTCATTGATCTAGGCATGTTTGTAATGCATGTTGTTAACCCAGCATAGAATGATCATCTGGAAGTGGCAACCAAGTTCTGTCTCGCTTTGTTTCAGAAGTATAATAAATTTAAAATTCCATCGACAGTATAGTAATAATGTATGATAATAGGTTTTAGGAATGATGTATAACAGTTTTTGAATGTTAAAAAAAGTTTTAAAATAATAAAAGCATTGCTAATGTCTGAACCTTTTTGCATGTCCATATATTTTTTTTTCTTGGGAGAAGGGGAGGCATTTAAAGCTATGACTGATGAGCTAAGAAGCTATGAGCTTATGTTTCATTGAGCTTCCTTGGAAGTTAATTTTGGTAGAAAACAAGCAAGTTTCTGGTAGTTTCCACTCCTCACAGGTAGCAATTTTATACGTTTGACTTTTTGTACCTAGGCAAACTTTCTCCTCTTCTCATTCACTTATTTTATTCTAATCCTCTAATGTGTTGTTTTCCTCAGTTTAACCAACCAAGTTGTGGCGTTGAAGGAAATTAGACTGCAAGAAGAAGAAGGTGCTCCGTTCACAGCGATTCGAGAAGCATCGCTGCTCAAAGAACTCAAACATGCCAATATTGTCACGTTACATGATATTGTTCACACCAGAGAAACCCTTACCTTTGTTTTCGAATATGTTGTACGTATTAGTTTTTTCTCTCTCTGAAGCATTTTTTTTCAACTGCAATAATAATACAAAAAATTAAAGAAAATTAAATAAATGTACCTAATAAAATGAAGTTTAAAAAAATGTTAGACAAAGTGTCCGCCGAATTATTCAGAAGGGCCACACTTACATTGTTGGATCAATTCATTTTTGTGCTTTTGTGCTCTCTATAGAGGGCATAAAGTTGAATTTTAATAAAAACATTTGGAACCCTGCAAAAGGGTGGTCTGAAACTTTAAATAGCTTTTCCTGGAAACTTCGACTTCTGTTCCACAGATTTCAAATCATCAAAACTCCGGTTTTATGTGAAATTTATGGGTGTTTTTCTTGCCCAAGTATTTTTAAAATACTCATCTAAGCATTGGTTCATGAACTTAATTTATGAGTTTGCCAGTACTAAGGTTCCTTTTACTCAGGTGGTCTCATATTTTCAACTTTGAATCGTATTTATAAATATTTGTGTATATTTTATTATATTTTTTTGTCAAACAGCACACCGATTTATCCCAGTACATGGAGCGACACAGTGGCGGGTTAGACCATCATAATGTTAGACTCTTCCTATTTCAATTACTTAGAGGGTTGGCATTTTGTCATCGAAGATTGGTGCTTCACAGGGACGTCAAACCCCAGAACTTACTCATTAGTGAAATCGGTGAACTAAAATTAGCTGATTTTGGTAAGTCATTCAAGTAATTTGGTCAGACTTATGATAGAAAAATCTTTCTATCAACCTCTGACCTTTTTCGTGAGATTGTAACTTGATAAAAAAACTTAAAAACCAAATTCTACTCAGGGCCTTTAGTTAACTCCTGGAAAAGGAAGAAACACGATGATGAATGCATCTCTCATTGCCATGGTTTTCTCCACTGCTAAGTTAAATCAAATAATTTTTATACTCAGCTGAACTAAATTGAAAATTATTGAGCTAAATGATAGAAATACAATAAAAACTCATAAATATTTACGTTAGCAAAGAAACAACCTACTAGCTCAGAAAGTAGTTACTGAAGTGTTCGGGCAAACGTTGCAAAAATGTTGCCAAAAATTTTGCTATTTTGAGAAATACAAGTTTGATGGTTCGAAATTACATGGATCCTTATGGCAGAGAGAAAGTTAAAACTGACTCTTTGATGCTTAAAAATTGGAATTTGGGAGCGAATTTTCCACAGATCATTCACAAAAACTAGTTTTAGGTACTTGAAATCATTAATATCTCAATTTTTCAAAAACTTACTAATGCGCCTTGTCCTCCAAGCCCCCAATTCTAAAAGTGTGATGCTCAGGTTGTAATGTATGAAAATTTGATGCCTCCAACTTTAAACTTGTATCACAAGAAGATTTTTTCGTTCTTTTCAACATTTTAAATTACTTATTGATTACACTTGTATTATTAAACACTCGTACAAACGTAGTTAACGAGTACACAGATTTTAAAAAGGATAACTCCAAAGCAAAACTATTCCTCATACAACAGAAAAATGTATTCGTTCTAAACTAAGTTTTCTATGTATAAGTAATTTTTTATGAGATTTGATTTCATTATTTCATTATTATATTTTCTTTCAGTACTATACTTCTATTTGGTCTTGTATTGATTTTTTCCGTTCTTTTTCTTGAAAATTTCCAGGGCTAGCAAGAGCGAAGTCAGTACCAAGTCATACTTATAGTAATGAAGTAGTCACATTATGGTATCGGCCACCAGATGTTCTGTTGGGTTCAACAGACTACTCAACTAGTCTAGATATGTGGGGAGTTGGCTGTATATTTGTCGAAATGGTTACTGGTGTACCAACATTTCCAGGAGTCCGAGATGTTCGAGATCAACTTGATAAAATATTTAGGGTAATTATCATCCTCAACTCCAAAGATATAGTAATTGCTCTGTGTTCATTTTCAAAAAACGTTCCTCTCCTTTTTGCAGTTTCAGTAAAAAATATTTAATGTGTCTAATTAATCTATTTAAAATTACTCATAGTGTGCTTCAAACTATTTGAAAGTATAGAAAAATTCAAGAGAAGCCTTTTTTTTAGACAGGGTCAATTATCTCCAAATGAATGTGTGAAGATAAAAATACCGTGCATTTTCGTTAAATCTCTCCTCTCTCTTACGGGGAAAAACTAGTTTGCACTGGAGACACAAGACAAGTCTAACGTAATTTTTTTGCGTCCCACTTCTGCTAGTTTAGGGCTGGTACGATAACCGAGGTTTAAAGCGACCCTGAAGTGGCAGATGTGAAACATAAAAAAGATAGATGTCGCCAATGTCTGTTACCCGCCCATCTTGTGTCTCCAATGCAAGCTGTTGTTTCCGTGTTCCGTCAAAGTAGAAATTCAATACAATACATTTTTTACATCATTTGGTTAGTAAATGCTGGTTTCAAAGGACCTTAAATCAATTTATCAGAAATATATGAGATTTGCAATGCAAAAAAAAAAAAAATTGTAACTTTTTTCAATATTATCAAAATTAAATTCAACAAGAAGAGCTCTCTTCAATTAGTAGGTAGGTGACTTACACCACATTCTAATGCATTAAGAATAATTTTACTGTATTTATTGTAACCTTTGCTATTTTGTCAGGTGAATCAATTATGAATAGTAGTTTCTCTAAGTTCATATTTTCTGTTTTACAGACTTTAGGCACTCCAACGGAGGAAACGTGGGAAGGTGTGACAAGATTACCAGGCTACAATGATGATATTTACTACTATCCACCAAAAAAATTGGGTCTCACTTTTACTCGATTGTATGATATTGTCGATGGAGAAAATATAGCCTCTTCATTATTGCAGGTAATAATTTATTTATTTTATTTTATTTATTCAGTATTAAGTGGTGCAACTTTGGATATCAATAGACATTGCTCCGGCAAGAGTCAGGTTTTCATTATTTGTGGTTATATTTGTATTAAAGGAAAGTTAACAGTTTGAAATTCCTCTTCAGGGCAGCAGGCTTTAGTAATTAATAGATTTTTGGCGCTGGTAAGAAAGGCATCACTGTCCTAAAATTTTTTCAATTGATTTTGGCAATTTATTATAAAGACTGGCTCCTAGCAAACATATAGTGTCGCAAAATCTTGTGGATTTGATGGAGGACAGCAATACATTGCTACCATCTGTTTTTATATGAGTAGGCATTTTTTAATTTAACAAAAATGTCATCATTCCTCCTAACTTATTTTAAAAGTTCTAAAATGCAGATAGACATTACAGTTAAAAGTCAATGTTCTATGAAGTATTTTCTACAGAAGATACCTAGCTTTATTAAACCTAATATTGATTGTAAGACCTTCTTTTGACTTTTCATTACATCTAGCATTAGTTTAGCACCATCCCAAGCAAGTTTATTACATTTTAAATGAGAAAAAACATGTCTGTAATAGACAGATTTTATTCCTGGCGAAATCACCTTTCTTGCTCCCTTCATCTCCTAACTCATAGAGGCTAGTTTGTTAATTAATTTATAAGTTTGGACATTACCCCTCTTTTTCTTTTTTTCTTCACAAATGATGGATGAATTGTGCATCTGGGAAAGACGAGAATTTCAAAAACAACTTTTGCTGATGCCGATATTAGTAAAAATTTTGCCAGTGATAAAAATCTGCAGTTCCAAGCATCCTTAACTTATATTTTGTTTTCTCCTTTTTCAGTTACGTCCAGATAAAAGATTAGGAGCCGAAGAAGCACTAAGGCATCGTTATTTTGCGTCATTGCCGAGAAAGTTGTATGAGCTTCCAGATGGTAAGAATACTTTAGTAATTTCAGAAATTGCGGATTTCAGTGTAGCATGACTTTAAACTGCTTGTTCTACATTGCCTAAAAATGTGTAGGAATTGACATTGAGGCTCATTGATTGGCGTGGTGAAAGCTTAATCGTCACAACTTCAGAATGCAAAGATTTGAAAGGAATTGCCTTTCACATTTACTTTTACTGTTTTGCAGAAAAGTCTGAAGGAAGTGTAGGAAACTTTGGATTTGCATTTGAGAGTTGCCTTGGAAAGTCAGGGAAATCCCAGAGATTTAAAAAATGCAATAATTCTGGACCGTCGTTTGGCCCTCTTCTCCCTCAGCCATCTTGGCTGGAAAGCCCAGTTTTTAGGAACTAAATTAGCTTTTTGCATGTGCATTACGGCGCATGAAATAACGAGTTGGAAAGAATGGACAGGGTGCGCCAACTTTTTAAGGTGCCAGAATTGCTCAGCCCCCCCCCCCTCCCCCAATATTAAAGTGGCAAAGACTGATTATTAGGCGCATTTGGCAGGAGGCAGAAGAAAATTGCTCTAAACACCATACCTAGTGAAAACTTGCATTTGGTATTAAATGAAATTTTACCTGTTTACAGAGGTTTCCATATTCAGTGTAGAAGGTGTATCAATTCATCCAGAAATGGGTAATGGGAAGCCATTCAGCCGGAATGGACTCAAACTGCATCATCCAGGAGTAAATTGATCCGGCCGGATCTACAATTCGAGTTCCATGGAACTCGCGTCAAGGTTGTGATACTGACTGCTAAAAAATAATTAGAAGCTAGCTCAAATTTTTATTATCGTGTTTTTGTTATCGGTTATTAATGAATTCATCAATAATAATTATTAAATCTTGATCTATCATTAATTTATTACTATTTCTAGTTACTGTAAATTTGTTTTGTTCTTTGGTCCCTCGCTGTTTTCATGAATCAGTTGTTGGCATTTATCGAACAAACGAATTGACTCACCTGCAGTAGAAGATCCTTAGGAAACAGACTTGCAGGCGATTCTCATCTTTTTTTCTCAAGCTTGTTCTTTGATGTTTATTGCAAAGAGGTTTATTTTTTCCCTCTTTCGGGTGATAAACTAAGTCATTTAATTTAAATTTATATTCTAACGTCAAATCAATAGCTGGTTAAATTGACTTAAAAAGGAAAGAGATGAACAAAATAGTACGATTTGTCAACATTTGTAAACATTGATTGCTTGAGGCCCATTGGAACAAAGATATGTGTCCAGTAAGTGATAATAATGGGTTCAAAATCATGTAATGGTCTCCATTATAATCTGCACCTGTATCCCAGTTAGTTGTTGTTTTGATCAATTTAAACTTAGTTCATCCTATTCTGAAATCCACTCATTCCACCCAGACTTCATTTCAATTCAGCAACTTATTTTTAGTAATTTTAAGTCCAAAATAAACCTCACAATTCTGTATTATATTCTTGGTAATCATCATATTTTTTCTGTTTTCGAGCTCTAGGGCATCTTTTAAATCAAGTGTCTAATTTTAATAATTATGAAAATGTGCTTCTCCGTTTTATCTTTGGGCTCTCTTTGATAGAAGGGGGCTCCTCTGGAATCTGCCTTTTTATTTTTGCAAGCTGATAAATTGTGTTGATTAAAAAAAGCAGGAATTATTAAGCTCCAATAATTGCATTGTCTTTTCATTAAATGGAATTTTTGCTGGACGTTGTATCAACTCAGGTCCACTCTATACAAGTTCATTTATTCCATATGGAGGGCTTTTTGGAGACCTTATACCTCCTTTCTTCCCAGAATTTCGATAAAATACACTGAGTCTGAGACAAAAAACTAAACAGAAATGAGTTCACGTTTTTACAAGTTTTCCTTGTTACAAGTTTATTCCAACAAAATGCCCATATTTTTTAGAAGGTCTTAATGATTCACTGTGAATGAAAGGCAGATATTCATCTGGGTCAGCAAGCTCATTATTGAAATTTTGTTTTTGTCTGGCAGACATAGGTTAAACGGCGGAGCGTGATTGATCGGCTATGTCTTATCGCTGCTTTGTCATGCCTTTGTCAGGTGGAATAGACAACATGCTGTCGGGAACTCAAGAGGTGCATTTAGCTTGTTGTTAATTCCAACTGACAAAGGCACAACAAAGCAGCATAAGATAAAGCCGACTAACCACGATACGCCGTCAAACCTATGTCTGCCCGACAAACACAAAATTTCAATAATTGGCCCGCAGACTGTATCCTTCTTGTAGGTAATGACTACTTATTGACGTTGAAACTGCAAGAATGTGTCTCAGTTGTGGTGTCTGAAAATTTCCACTCTTAATTTATATTTGAAAAGGAGAACAAATCAACATCATGGTTTGAAATTTTTACAGAATATTCTTTACGTAGAGAAAAAAATTGCCGGAATTTCCAAAATAGGGCTTTCAGTAGTTTTCAAAATGAAGTATGACCGGAACGCCGCCAACAGAAGTACACATTTCTGTAGTTTTCACCATTGAAAGTCTTCCTTTGCTCTTATTCCTTGCCCCACCTTTCCCCTTCAAACATAACAAAAAAGAACATCCGAGAATTCATTCATTTTCTTCTAATTAAGTAATTTTGAAGCAGAATAACCATGATATTAATCCTAAGAAACGAAGAAGGATTGTAAATATGTGTTTAAAGTATGATGCAGATATTTCTTATGAATTTCACTTTTCAGTTCACTCCTTCACCACTTCGAAAAAATATAATTTTATCATGAATCACCCAGATCGTTTTTTAGAGTAATCAGATCTCACCCATCATTTATTCTTCAGCAGGAGCTTCCAAATGTATCTCCGCTGGAATGGAGAACAAAATAGCTTAGCTTACCTGATGTTATTTTTTCTTAAGTAGAAGATAATACTTTTAGAATTTCTGTGAGGTAGACACTGGTGTCTGGCAGACATTTTCTGATACTGCGTAGAAATATCTCCTTGAAATTGTTTCATCTTTCGTATTGTACTTTTGGTACTCTCTTCATGTATTTTTTTTTATAAACGTGATCGATGAAGTATCTAACTGTTTTTAGTACTGCATTGTATAATTTATCTATTGGAAGATTTTTCTGACGGATGATCTAAAATTTGGTTGAGATTTTCTCCAATTAAGCGCAAAACAATCAGGAATTTAGAAGTAAGCAATGAAGGCTAATTTGGAATTTGAAATTTTAAACACACATTTTATTCCTTTCATCTAATTACCATTGGTCTGTTAAGGGCATTTCTGCATCTCTAACAATAATATTCCTAAATAAAATGGGAATCTCTGGACTTAAAAACTCAGACTCTACGCACTGATTTGCCTGCTCATTAACTTATTCACAGCTGAAGCGGAAGGGCAGTAGACCCTCTAAAATGATGCTCAGATAGCAAAATAAGTGAGGAAAGTTTGAGGTCTTTTTAGTGAGCCCCATTTTATTTACTGTGGTACTTTCCTTGTTTTTAGCCTTGTTTAACGATTATTATGATATTATCTCTTCTTTAATAATTTTATGTATCTTCTGGTTTTAAATATTTTAGTGAAAGAGGAAATATCCCCATGTTAGCTTATATTGAACTGAGTCAGGCTAAATTTCATTATTGACTTTAAGCTGTCCTAAGATCTTAATATTTTAAATTGTTTGCGTGCTAATATTCTATTCCCTCTATTGTTTAAATCTGTTCAAAAACTAAGCCTGTCATTCAAATTGAAATGATCTGTATTGCCGCACTGGTCATTACTTATCAAATTTTTCCAACACTATTTTTTTTTAAAAAGAGGTCATTTCTATAAAATTCGCATCTGTCCTCTCCATATTAGTAATTTTTTGTTTCAAAGAAATAGATGGGTTCAATTGTTTCTTCTCTGTACATACTCAGTTTTTTTTCAGTCTGGGTCCGTAAGACCTTGTCCTTGCAAGTAATAGTTCAGGGAACTTTGCTGGGACAAGTACGCAGAACGTGCTGTGCGTCGTTTTTTGTCTCTTTTTTGAGCGCAGATGGAATAAGTTATAACTTAGCTATGACTTATCCTGTCTTAAATCTGGAAGCCTCCTCGCAGATAGACAAGGCCTAAGACTATGATAGGTACCTAGTTAATTAATGTGATAGAGATTTGTATCTACATATAAAAAAACAAAACGGAAAAAATGAATCCCTACTTTGTTGTCAATTCTCATTTGGAAAAATTACTCCCCTCTCCCTCTTACTCTCTCCTCTTGGATTTCTTTACCCTCGTAATATATTTTATTAACTGTCATTTGCTCTCTGAACATCCTCTATAAGACTCTGTTCTCAAGCTGCATGTATAATTTTGTTAGAATTCTGAACTAGGAAATTTCTCCTCAAATTTTTCTGTTCTGCTAAGGTTTTAATTTTATGAATTGAGTTATGCATTGAGCTTCTAAATTTTAATCCTTTAGGCTTATGAATAGATCTGTAAGAGGGCCTTCAACCCCTCTCTTGAGTTTCTACAACCCTCTCTCATAATGTTTAGGTAATTCAAACGATTTGCTCTCTTCAAGAATCAGGAGAATCTAGATATTTTATTTACTTACTTAAAGTACATTTAAGTTAGAGCCATAAATATCTACTTAAAAATTCATTCAATGTGTTTTAGACTGTCTCAAAACAAGAATTTTCTCTAAAAACATAAAAAAACAGATTTTATCACTTTTTTAAAGTCTTTCTTCAAGCATTATCAAACTTAAAAAAAAATTCCAGAAAATCTGTATCATTTTGTCATTTTGTATCATTCTTGTCAATTTGGAACAAAGCCCTTGTCTCAAAAAAGGTATGAAAAAGACAGATCAGTTTGCTCGAAATGGCACCAGAGTAGACATGGTGAAAATGCCTTTTTTAGGGACATCATTATGTGCAAATGTACCAGTTCAGCAGTTCAGCAAGGTTGCGGACTCATCGATTAATTTAAGCTGAGTGATTTTCAAAACGTCCATTTGTAACTTTTCTCTCGAGAGTGGCTTGTTTGATGTAGCTCTCGTAGGTCATAATTTTAAATTTTGAATTTTCAACTTTAATTTAAAAAATTACTCATGATTACTGTCTAGCATTCTGTTTTTTAGCTACAAACTTAAATTCGAGTGTACGTATTTAGCAAATGGGCCACAAGTAAAGGTCTAAAAGAGGTAAAAACATTACATGCTAAGTATCTCTTCAAGATCTTACATAGAAAACGATTTACACAACAGAAATTTCAGAACTCAATTCCTGAAGGAGACATTAACTAATATCTTTAACACAGGTCGAATGATAGTTAGGTACAAAGAACTTCATTTGTATCTTTGCAGTTTAATCAATGTTATTGTAAACACGTATACCTTGTTTGGGAGTTGATTTTCAGACTTTCTATTGTGCAATTCGATTTTTTCAGGAGATTTTGAAGAGAAATCATGTTGCGTGATGAAGTAATTCATACTTTGTCTAATGGTTCATTGAGTTCCTGAAGTGGAAAGCTAAAAGCTGTGCCTCCATAGCGCCTTCCTAATCCTAAACCTAAAATCTAGAGTGAATCGTAATAGCTTCAAAGGAATTTCTGAAAAATTGATTGATAATCTACGCGTTGAATGGTTAAGTTGAGTCTCCTCCTCCTCACCTCGGTTACTTTCCATTTTGAAACTTGCAAATTTATCAGCATCAGATATTAAAATTAAGATTTGCTGACTGTTTTTTCTTGTATCTGCTTTAATTTTAAGAGGTAATGCGTGTAGAAGATACTTGAAACAAGCTCAGATGCTTTTCAGGGTGGTCCATTTTTGGCTCATTAAAATTTTTGCTTCCATCACCCACATTACTTTTTGGGAACTAAGAATGCAATCATTGTCTAGAATACACACTCTAGAGTGTATAAAATCAATGTTACACAGATTAAATTTCTGGAAAGGAATTCAGAATTAAATTGCTTTTCAACACTCTTCCTCTGAGTTGTGTCCAGTAAACACACAAAAATAATAACAAAATCGTGTAAATTGTGTACTTGCTCCTCCATTAATAAAATAGTGAGGAGTCAGCAGCAAAATTGGATAAAGCAGTAAATAAGCGTCTTGTTAACTTAACAGTAGGTTTTTAAATTCTTTGAATCAACACCATTTTGTCATCCATGATAATAAGTCACATGCTTTTAAAATTTCATGCACCGTCCTACTAACGTATTTATAATTTCAGTCCTTAGAGTCTTTTTTTAAAACTTGAAAATCACGAATTTTCATTGATTTTTATACCTCCTGCCAAACTGTAAAATTTTATGTATAGTCAATTCTTAATTCATTTTTACCTACTTGTTCTATTTTATTTTTTAATTAAATAATATGTCTCTGTATTGTTTAGATGGGTTTTTTTATTTGCCAATTCCTCATTTTATCCTTCTTTCACTTCCTAAAACGGAGAGCTTGATTTGGAACACCTCATTATTTATTCTCCTTTGGTTTTCTTGAAATTTGACTTATGAATTGTGCTTGATGTATGATGTCTTTCCACAAGATTTCAGACCTCCAAAAAATTTAGGGGGGCAGGGGGCGCCAGCAGGGTCGAAGCAAGACCAATCTACACAGGTCAGTCATTCCCGAGGACGAGTTTTGGAACTTTACTGGGCAGTGACATAGTATTGAGTGCCTCCAATGTATTTCTTATGGGAGCACCCATTGTGACGTAGCATTGAGTGCCGTCGAGTTAGGGCCGGGTGGGGAGTGGATTTCATAAAGATGCGCAATGACTGACCTGTGTGGATAGGTCTTGGGTGAAGTTGAAACTTTCACATCTCATTTCTCATGAACGAAAAAGATATGTATCAATAGCAAATTTGCGTTAAAAATTGTAGAAAATTATCTACTTAAATAATATGGTCAAGATTTTCCAAACCCATTTACGCGTTTCATTGGGCATTTCATTTTATGAAGGTACTTAAAGATAGTTTAAACTAATTAATTCAAAATACTCTTATTTTCATTTATGCAAACATAACATTTTCTAATTTTTTGCTGAATTGCGTGTGAAAAAAAGTGGTCCTGAGATCTGGGGCAACGATCGGTCTAGAAGTCATGAGAAATCAAAGCTGACAGAGTGTTCAGGGAAATTTTTGCAGACCTTGCGTCAGTTGTTGTTCGAAGATTTTTACTCACTCCCCACTACAAGCCTACACATAGGCAGGGCTGTAGGCTGTTGGAACGACAGTGGAGATGGAAGGTTAGAGGAGCAAGAAGAGGTCTCCAAACGATAAGCAACGCACAGTGAAGCGAGCCAATAGAAAAGATTAGACATGAAATATTGGACAAAAACTGCAACTTTAGGGGTTTAGTTTGTCAAATTTTAAATTTCTAGGGGTGCATCTCGATACTAATTTTATGATAAAACCGATGGAGATGTTCTTGGGGATTCAACGTTTTGCATTAATTGAGTCATACACTTTTAAACTTCCTCATTTTTTGGGACTTCTCTTGTTCGTTCGTTCATTGTAGAACGCCAGAATCCGCCAAGATTTTGCCTGATAATTATGCACAACATCTTTGATCTCTCATAACTTCCAAACCGATCGTTGCTCCAGAATGCACAACCACTTATTTCCACACACTCTTCAACGAGAATTTAAAAAACAGTAATTTTGTATTAATCAAAATATGTATTCATATTTTGAATTAACTGAAATAATTTTTTTTTTAATTCTTTCAAACGATGAAAAAACACTTAAACATAGCTTTAAAACAAGAACTGGTAAAATTTTCCTCCAGAAAGTTAAAATATTTAATTTCAGACAATTTTCTGGGCAGAACAGATATTGATACCTTCCTTCCATATTGAGGTATGAAGATCTCCCCCCCCCCCCNAAATTTTTTGGAGATCTGAAATTTAGTGAGGGGTTGTCCAACATCAAGCACGATTCAAATTTCAGGAAAATCTACAAGGAACGAAAAGTGGGGTATTTTGAATTCAAGCTCTATGTTGAGCATCCAAAACGTGCGTAATGCAGTCCCTCCAGTACTTGGGACATCTGGAAAGAGAAGAAAAGTAGAAGGAAGGTCGTCCTGATTATCCATCAGTATCTGAGTATCAGTATCTGACTCAAACACTTTAGAGACATTCTCACTTCTTTCCTTTCTTCTTTATTCACATTCCTGTTTTCCCTCATCTATTGAATTTTTGGATGAAAATACCTACAGGCGAGGGAAAAGGGGGAGCACGTTTTCAGCGTGCATCATTCTCTTGACGAATTGTCTCACCTCTGCATTATCGAAACTTCCACTTTCTTCCTCTCCTCACATCTTTTGAGGTAATAATTTTTCCAAGAGAATTAAAACTCACGAGAAAAGGTGATCTACGATTTATTAGCTTAAGTATAATCCTTGGATCGAGGATTATGAATATTACGACAGATTGAAACAGTAAATTTACATTTTGACATTCAATTAGCTTAAAAAAATAACAATAACTGAAAACAAGTCTTTAATACAAAACAGGAGGTATAAATTAGTAAAAAAATATGATTGATTCATTTCTGAGCAGAAAAGAACAAGAGCAACAAATCAGTGACAGGAAAAGTGAGATGAAAAATAAATATATTTATGACTTTTCTACTAAATACTATTCTGAGCATCACAGGCAAGTACATAGTGGTTGATTTTTTTCTTTTTTTCTTTTGATCAAAATTATACAAAACTTGTGATTTGAGTAAAAGACCCCATAAGTGGAGAATTAATGCACAAAGGGTCCAAGAGCGATAAAAACTTGAACTCCTAAGCTCATTATGACATTAAAGCCATACAAGCTTTTTTGCGCTGAGATCCTTCACGCATGAGAGAATCAATTATAACAAAAAAGAATGATTATAAAACTGGTTATAAACAGAAATACAATTTCCTTTAACTGCAACAGAGACTCAACAGATTTAGAGTTTCATTAAGATGATTTATGCATGTAACTCACAACTCATCTTGGAAACATCAGAAATTCATCTAGCTTGGGGCCACGTCTTCCAAGAGGGTCTTGAGGGAAAATAAGCATATCTCCAACAAATGTGAACATTAACAACCTGAAAGCAAAAAAACAAAAAATATACTTCATATGTACAGACTGCTTAATTCTTATTAACCATCCTTATTTAACCGACCAATATTACCTTTAAAAACAGATTCTTTTCAACTTCCAAGGCTCCTAAAATTTTGTTTTGTTCACAATACTGACTTTAGAAACCCAGTATCTACTTAAGGAGAAAAGTATTCAAGAATCATGCAAAAAGTTTTCTGTAGATACGGACACCTGAGAAGAGGGTATAAAGGTGCCAAAAAACTGTAATTTTCAAAGACATATTTTGAGGCTCAGAGAGCTCCACATCGGAATGGGCAAATGTGGTCAGAATCAGCCTACTTGCATTCGACACTACCTATCTTGTCATGTTTTATTTTTTCGACAGAAATCGAAACAACACACCTTGAAATTTTTTGTGAACTCTCTATGACTTTGCAGAGGGAGTCTGGACTCCCTCAAAATTTTTCCTTATCTGGCTCAGCATTTAGCTGCTTTATCTCTCTCATTATTCCATTTTTCCGGATATAAGTGGTATCAGTGAGTGCAACACTGCAAGGAGAGGATACAGCAAACGAGAGTGTCAAAATCATGAGGATGGAGATTTTTGAAACTGGCCTTACAGTTACTTGTATAGCGGATGACAGAGATGGAAGAAGGTAGTCTTCTGCCTCAACATGAAGCCCTACAGGACATTACAGGACATAATGGTTACTAATTCATAATTGAGGCACTTTCCGGCAAAAGGGTACAAAGCAAAAAATCGCGTGAGAGAAAAATGCATCTTAAGTTTCCATCTTCACTTTCCGGTCACTGATGATAACTTGCATCGCAGGCAGCTTGGACTCTCGATTTCGAACCTAAGTCACTTCAATTGCATTTTTCTCAGGCGCGATTTTTTGGATGTGTCCTTTTACCGGAAAGCTCCTCGATTCAGGAAAAATATTACCTTTTTTCAATGGTGCTCCTCCAAGTGGGATTCTCTTGCAGCAGATCTCGGAAGTTATCAGTTGACACGATCACTCCTCCAAGGGCAACAGCACATTGTACGATATACCTGACACATAGAAGGATTAACACTCTGAGAAATACTTGCTTAAGATACCCAACTTATTCATTTCCTTAGAATAAATAAAAAGACAGTTCTTCAGAGGATGGAAAGACATACATGGTACCTAACAGAATACATTTTACTAGTTGCACTTGAAAACCTTCCTTTTGTCAAAATACACATTTTAGAAATTGAAGACTTCTTCAATAAAAGTCTTTCAAAGCAAGAGCTGTAGGTTTTGAAGAAAATGCATTGGAAACATAAAAAAACTGCCCTTCCGATATTAATTACCTGTTATCGGATAAAAGATCCTTTTAGCAAGTGAAACCTTCAGGAATGAGAAAATCAAATTACAGGTGTCTAGCACACATCGAAAGTCAAAATTCTAAACCGTATCTTCTTTGCTGTATTTTAAAATCTCTGCTCCTAGCTCATTTTTTAAAAAAGAAATAATCAACATCATTCCTTTAAGTTTAAGTTTTCCATAATTGTTTTTGCAAAGAGAAGGAAAATCACGGCCGTTTTTAAGGATTGCCACTGAGAAGTTTCCTCCTTAAGAAATAAAATAAGACAGGAAATCTGCATTGCCACAAACCGAGATCCGCAGATTTTAGGAATTTCATTATCGATACGGTTGTAACATGCTGAAACTTACAAAAACCTGTTGTATGCTCTTTCGTCGATGATTAAATTTTTAATTTATAGTTTGCTCAGGTTCTTGATATTTTTTTGTTGTTCATTTTTAGTGTCCAAGATTGGTAAAAAGGTAAAAATCTTCGATCACATCTGTTAATTTTTTCAAAAATATGACCAATTGCAGAGTTTACTGACTCGAGTGTTTCTTCAGCGTCTGCAAGAGTCTGGGATTTTCAATTTCATCTATCTATTTCCTTGATCTATCTTTCGATTCTTGAGTAAAATTTTGAAAGGACTACAAAAAAATACATTGGTCATGTCAAAAATAGACTACCGAACTCTCGTTCACAATTTCTGACAACCTCTCATCTTGTGCTTCTCTTTGCTGCATTGTCGAAAAAATGCCAAACATTCAATGCCAGAAATTGGGGTGCAAAAGTCACCATAACAATCATGCATTAATTTACATAAAAGCTACTTGCAGACTTATGATAGACTGAATATAGACTGATAAGAGCATTAAAGGAATTTACTTATTATTACTGAGGAAACTGAAAATCAGGCGAGGATTGGGGGTGGATTTGCTCTAATTTTTTGGGGGGGGCGGGGGGTAAGGTTTGGGTTATCTATACTATAAGCTCCGAGACCTCCTAATTTTGCGTAACTGGTAACGCTTAGTTCCAGCGTTCTACCTGGCCAATTTTCATGATTTTTGCGGCTATCGATGGGCAATTGTCTCTAGATGAGCCCCCTCTATTCAGATTTTCAAAATATGATCCAGGTTTTTTTATATTGCGTGGTGAAGTTGCGAATTTTTCCATTTAAACAATGTAAATTTATGTTTTTTGTCATAGTTCGTTTGAGTGTTCTTCCGGGCCGATTTCCATGATTTTTGCGGTTGTCGATAGGTGATAGGCCCTAGATGAGCCCGCTCTGATCAAATTTTGGAAATTGGAACCAGGTTTTTTTACAATCACGTTATGAAAGTAAGCGAGTTTATAGAATGCTCCGCTTCTCTTACCGCTATGCGCAGAAGGTTGCGCAGTAACTAAGTAGCCTGCGCATTAACTCAACTTATCAACTCAAGATTCGCCACGGTTATATCAAACAGAGCGGTGGCTGAGTCGTTTAAGACATCGGGAACGCCCTCATGTTTCAAGATGAGGGTTCGAATCCTGACTTCACAGCTACTTTATTGTGACTTGATTGTTCGTTGTTTTACTAAAAAAGAGGGTCTAAGGGATCTCCTTTGACAAATTTTGAAAACTATTCCCCACGAGCATTGCACTATTTCAGCATTAGCTTAGTATTGTTAACTGAAATTATTCGGCGAAAATAATCGCAACTTGCGATTTACACTTACCATGACAGGGCAAGGAACTCAAGTGCTCAGTGCTAATTCTCAGTTCAAACTAAGAGGTAAAGCCGGGCCAGAATTTGCAGAGAACTTGCAAGGACTCTGAAATAAGGCTTTTTGCTAGGGATTGAGGGTAAATTTTTGTAGTTCAGGGGCTCATCCATGAAGAACTCTTCAAATTTAGCATGTCTCCAACACACTCTAGAGTTGTTGAGATGATATTTTTGGTATTGATTTTCTAGACATGTTCCTTAATTTTGGGCTCTTTTCTTCTAAGATGTTTAATGTCATCAAGCTCTTTGAAATTCCTACCAAATTATCAGAAATTTTTTCTTCCTTCTCAATAATTTCAAGATGTTCCTCAGCTTTATGAGTTACATTTTTACATTTTAAAAGGGTGATATACATTGAACTAATACCAAGTTGATGATTTAGTTTTTTAAAGAGAAGAAATAGAGAGGCTGATTAGGCATCTTATGTTGCTACACCTACAAGAACTCTTAAAACTGGCCAGAAGAAGCCAGCCAAAGGTTCTCTTAGGCAAATGAGCTACAGAAAATCATGCGAGGCTTTATTGGCCATACCACTATGGTTCTATGTGCCTTCTACTTTAGCTTTGACGCAAAAGAAAACGAGACTTGCCCTTACACTATCTCACTGTCAAAAATTATTTATCTTGTTCCCAAGTAGATGTATGAAATTTGTCATAGGTACGGAAATTTATCTACCGCATGAAATAACAAGTTTGAAGGTGGAACAGCTAGTTCACATCAGCATGAAATACAGCGGTACCCAAAAAATTATGGATGCTTATGGATAAAGGAAAGACTAATTTATCATTTCCAAAAATGTGAGAAAACAAAGGATTTTTTATAAAAAGAGGACCGATTAGAAAAATCAGAGAGCTGAGAATTTTGGCATTCCTGAAATTTGGACATGAAAAAAATAATCTCACCTGTCATCATATGGTACAGACAGTTTATGATTGACTCTTCGACTGGGAGTGTATGTTATCAACCCTCTGTCAGACAGCTTATTCAAGATTTCAGGATGGAGGGTGTGATGGTCACTTCTTCGGAACAACGGAACAAAGATGATGACTTTGTGACCTCGCTTGGTGAAGAATTTGGCACATATCTCAAGACCTTTCGATGAAAATACTCTGATCCCTCTTTTTGAAATACCATGGCTGTGAATCAGAGTTAAAATTTTGAATCAAAAGTTAGAGGACAACTTTCCATGCTTTTTTTCACCCAGACAAACATTTTGAAAATAAACTTCTGTGATGTAGTATATGAGAGCACATATACACCCACCTTTTAAATAAATTGGAAACAGTACAACACTGAGATTTCACTGAAAGTTTTCCTAATTACTTTCTTAGAGGTACATACATTTTGATGACTTTTCCTTATTGACTTTAAGGTCCGAATCCTCCTTATAATTTATGCTATGTACATATAATCCTCCAAGCTTTATCCAGGACACATAGACAGCCAAAATGAGGGCTTAAAATTGGCCACGAGAGTCATGGGCAGTTCAAGAAAAAAGTAAAACTCCCCTCATTTGGCCCAAGAAAATGGCCTAAATTAAAATAAATATACTCTCCATCTCCTCAATTTTCCTGTTCTCTCTTTTCCTCCCTTGGATTGTTTATCTAAATGAAGAGAATGAAGCAAAACAGGATTGTACTTGATCACAGAATGTTTTTCTATCATAGTCTCCTAGGAGTAATGAAGAGAGCGTCTGGAGATTTAATGAATCCGTCCACTTTTGACTTTGTCTGCATTTACAATCTAATTAAACAAGTCAGATGAAATAAGTTGACTGATTATACTCACGCAATGGCAACATTTGAGCCATCAATGATAATGGGCCGCCGTCCTTTGAAGGAAACTCCCCCAGGAACAAAGATATTTGTCCCTATGTCTACTGAGAATGAATCCTCGCTTGAAACACTGAGTTGATCATCATCAGGACGAGGACGTGTGCGCAGCATTGAAGCTTCTTTGGAGCGTACCAGGGTTGAACTCATTGCATCATGAATTAGAGTTTGATCAATCACTTCCATTTCAATTTCATTAGTAAGCGTTTGTTCATTCACAGGAGAAGTTGAAAGATGAGTGTCTCTCTCTTCAACTTCATCAAGTGAGACTACTTCAATAATCTTTGAATTGGGTTCAACAGGGACTTCCTGACATGATGATTCTGACTCGCTTCTTGGTCGATGTAGTTGATCCTCAGTGCTGCTGCTTTCAGCAACAGGAACATTTTCAGGTGTAGAAGCAGGCATTTCATCACTTGATAGATCTTCATAATCTGTCCTCCAGGCATCTAGTGTTAACCAGTTGAAATCATTTAGGCTCTCACTTGCGTCAGGCGAGCTATCTCTACTTCTGGCATTTTCATTTGGCGTGGAGTTGGCTGGATATGGTTCTTTTTTTGAACTGCATGCTTTTTCATTGATACGGCTCCTACATTCGAATGCTTGCTTGTCTCTCATTTGGTGTATTTTTGGTTTCTCATCGGTCCATGAATTCAATTTTTTTGATTTTCTTGATTCATCTTGCGCTACTTGTGTTCGGGTTGTCGGTTTCAGTTTTTCCATTTTGCTTTTCGATAAACTTAGCTTCTGCTTTAATTTAAAGTGTGCTGGTAACTTACGATTTTTCTTATTCATAATGCTATTCAACATATTATACAATTTAGAAGCCCAATCGGTTATTTCATGAAACATTCCTGTTTTTTTGAAAAGAGATTTACATTTATTAATGCCCTCCAACATTGCCACGTAATCGTCATCACGTATTGATGTAAGATCTCTTAAATATTTCAGTTGAAATTTTTTGAGTCCACTTCTAAACGGCAGATTCTCATCTAACAACAGTTTTAGACGGTGGTGAATATTACTTTTAATCTTTTTCATCAGCGCAGTCATTTGTCGAACATTTCCCTGCAAGTTCTTATTTTTGACCTTCTGCTTCTTCAGCTTCTCTCTGACCAGCGCCTTCTTACATTCTTTCTTTCGTTCCTTACTTGCTTGCCTCTTCTGTTTCCTTTGTTCTATTTCCAGAGAGTACGCTGATCTGAGAGTAGTTGAAACAGAGTCTTTCGACAAACACCGCAGAGGAAGTTTTCGAGTTTTACGTCTTTTATTTTGTCGAAAAATTTTGCACAGGTCTTCTTCAACTTCTTTTGGTGTAGGAGCAATGGGAATGAAATCTAACTCCTGAATCTCATGTGACTGACTTTTTAGTGAATCGGACTCCTTTCGACTCCTTTTTCTGTTCAACTCCTTTCGGCTAGCTGCTATATTGGTTTGTGGAGGTCCGCAACTCCGCAAGGCATAGCGACAGGTACGACGCTTTACCCGCTTGTTCACTGATTGCGAGAGTGCAACTTTTTCTTTTTCTTCTATACAATAAATTTCCTCTGCAACTTTTTCTTTTTCTTTTTCTTCTATACAATGAATTTCCTCCAAATTTGGTAACTGGAAGCTGCGCTTATACGGCATAAAATTTGAAGGCGTCTGATCCAAGATGAATGACTGAGGAGAAGTTTTGGAAACTGAAAGAGGAGTGCACATTAGAGGCTCAATGACAGTTTCATTTGGGGCAGGGGTTTTGGAGGAGGAAGCAACAGGAAAGAGCACAGAAGAAGGGGATTCAAAGTCTATTGATTTTTCAGAGTTTAGACTTGAGACTGGTGAGGAAATAGCGGTTATCGATTTAGGTGCGATCGAGTTAGTTTTGTCTTTCGTACTGAATTTTCCTTTCTCTTCAATGTTGATGACATGAGTTTGTTTCTTTGGAGGTTCTATGTGTAATTCATTTTCAATGACACATACTTCTTCAACAAATTTCTGTTTCATTTTTTTTATTTTATTGTGGATACTGACGTGGGATTGCAGACTCGGAGTGGAATGCGTGAGATTAGTAGATACGATTGATACGTCTTCATCTTCAAGATCAATAACTGGACATGGTTCTCTCAACTTCCTTTTTTGACGACTATCAAGGGTTATAACTTCAGGACTGACATCGCTATAATCTTGCTCAAATGTGCTTTTTGGATTTTTATTTCTCGAGCGCTTCCTGATTTGATGTCGATTCATTTTTCTCAGTTCCAATTCTCCTTAAATTCTTTGAAGCGCAATTATTTTCACACCTGCAACATAAAATACAGGTTAAGAGTACATGTTAGAATTTTATTTATTCAAACAGAAATGTAATAGACTTGCTTTGTAGTTGGTGCTTTCATGTCCCATAGCTTGCGCAGTGATGATGAAGCAAATGCAATGCAATGAGTTACAGTTTCACTCCATTTGTTCCCTTGCCATCCTATCTGAAGGATGATCCTCATGTGAAGATAATGTGATGGATCGGTATTTCGTTTAGAAACACGATCATTGCCTATCAGCGTGGAGAGGCCATAACTATGTTCCTGTGACATCATGCTAGTATATTAGACTCGGCCGCGGTTGAACATGTGTTCTTATGGGAGAACATCTAACGCATGTTTCTTTCGTTCCGCCATCTTCTCGGGGGCTGATCTGATGCAAAAATTCATAAGAACTTCTTCGAAAGAGGATGAAAGTTCACTTCGGAAAACTAACTAACCCATACGTGACATTATCTAATAATTGAGGAAATGAAAGCTCTCGTAGGCAACGCGATCAAACCAGTTTTGCAATAGCGTACTTGGCTTAAGTGTTACCAATTGGGCAGGGCATGGCAGGGCTTACTAGATTAAAAAACATGATTAAAATAAGCAGCGCTTTTGATGAGTACCGATCTATGACAATAGGAACTTGCTCTAGGCAGGCTTTTAACATAACTTCTCTTGAATGCTCTCTCAACGGTTGCTCGCCATACTTCAGCATAAGACTTAATACAAAAACCAATTTCCCTGAAACAAGTCCCCATTGAATCAACTTTCGCTAGGATACATTTCAGAATGGAGAGCTCGCAAGTTGCAACTAAATTGTACAAATTTTGTACGATGAAGTTTACATTTTAAGATACTCCTGGACTGTAACTTATGGCAATCCACTCAGTTTTAAGAAAAGCTATTGGCCTATATAATTACCGTGTATGGGACGTCATAATATTTGAGTGGTTAAAGGAGAATTTAATGAGAGACCATGATCCACAACATGTCCACAACTTGCGTTGCTTACCTTCAGCGAAGGAGAAAAATCTAAATGGTAAAACAATAACTGATGGAAAAGGTAGGTCAACAGTTTGAAGAAAACTTGTAGGTTAGTGAAATTAGAAGCCAAAAACACAATTAGCACGCAATAGACAAAAACTTTCTTAAAAATGGATCAGTTGTCAGTGATTTTGGTGATTTGATTACTAATCAGAATTAGATCACTGATCAGTTTCAGTTTCAGCACAGAATATATATTCTGTGGTTTCAGACCATGACCATGTGAATTCGTGGAATTCGTAGGTCGTTGGTCGTTGATTCCAAATTTCCACATTCAACGTCAATAGAGTTGAATGTTGATGTTGACATTTTTTTAAGGTTATGTTAGTAAACCATAAGCCAAAACACGGGCCAAAACCATTGTGGCAAGAGGCAAGAAATGGTTCTCTTTCGTTTATTTTCTTAGCAGATTTAAATATCAGCTAATTTCGCAATCCCGCGTAAACTAATTTATTGAATTCAGCTTAAAATTTGCATAATCTTCATGCTTCACATTGATGTACCTAAGCACTTCTCCGCATTCAATGTTTCAGGGTAGGTGAGCAACCGAACATTTATTGCTTTTTTCTAGAATGTAATCTCAGTTTTATTTAAGTCAATCAGTGATTGCTGCAGAAAATACAGATTGATTTTTGAAATATCAACCTAACTTTCAACCCCTGGAAATAAGTTAAGCGCTTGAACTTGGAGAGGAAATTTATCAACCATGACTCCATGACCGCAACGAGAACAGGTCACAGAAGGAGATGTAATTCTCCAAGCTGGGTAAGAAAGAGGTCTTAATGTTCCTTCTCAAGCCACAAGAAATTACGCCCTTTAATCTCATTGATTTAACACAGCCTTCGAATGAGGTGGACATTATCCTAGGATGACCAGCCTTAATTTATTCTCTCTCATTCAAGATATATGTATCACTTTATGTCGTTTTCTCCTAATTACTAATATTTGGTTCTCTTCAATGCTAATTTCTTTTTCATATCACCCAAGTATGATTATGGCAAAAAAAATTTCAAACAGAAAAGTCAGATGGACGTTTTTCATTTTGGTGCTGGTAAAACATTAAAATGTCTTGCACTTGACCAATATTTTTCTTCTAAGCTGCTGGCAGATTTCTTCTCTGCACCTGCGGGTTGATTGTTGAATTGTTATCCCATGAACTCGATTGATAAATCCCTACCCTGACGATGCTATTTATCGATCAAGGTCATTAGATATGGATTCAACAATCGAGCCGCAGGTAGTCTCACGTGTAGAACTAGAGAGGACTCCTCATAATTTAATTTTGCTTTTAAAATTCTTGCCAGCTTTTTCAATATCTGCCATGATGATATAAAGTGTTTTAAATATCAATATGAATCCTGTGAATCAAACGTTGGCTGCATTTAAGTAAGTCTTGGTAATTTCTCCTCACAAGTCTTGCCAGTGTTAGTCCATAAAAATTGATAAGTGGCCTCTGAAATGTTTATCCCGGGGCTAATTAATGTTGCCTTTTCCATATCCCAGTGTTCATGTTTGCAATCCTTTCACGGAGTTCTAAAATGCTATTTTTTAATTGATTCATTCTATCATTTTCTGTTTTTCTTCCTGTTTCAGATCATGCTTTTGAGCCTCAAGAGTTGCAATATCAGATAAAAAAGAAGGAAAGAAGAACATGAATCAGTTTTCAAGGAAGTCGCATTTTTGTGAAGTTACCGATGTCATAGATCTTGATGAATCAGTTACCACCAATCACAATTCCACTCCTGATGTAATTTGTCTGGATGAATCCGCCAATAGCTCAACTGTGGATGTTAAATTCGAAAATGTAACTGAGATTCACAGGCTGAGAGCGGAAGTAGATTTGACAAGTGAGCTGACAAGGATTAAAGATTACTCTGACAAAGTAGTTACCATCCCAGCAACAAAAATCCAATCAAAGAGGAAAGCAGAAGATGATATTGAAGCCTCTAAACCAACGAAAGCAGTAAAATCTGATCGACTCTCAACTATTGAAGAAACTGTTATCATAGAAGATGACAGCCCTTCTTTTATTTGCTTATCAGAATCTCCCTTACCCAAAGAGTCATCAGCTGGGATGGATGTCACACCATCAACCTCTAAAAACGACTTTAGTATGCTAGACAACTCTTACATCCAAGCAGTAGCTGATGCGTGTGTCGCACGCTTAAGTGAAGCACTTAAACCCTTAGGCCAATTTACTCCTTATCAGTCATTCTTCAAAGGTTGTGAAGTTACCAAAGAACTCCTAAAGCAAGGAGACACAGATATTGCTCGAAACTCAAAGTCTGGAGGAAAGAGAAAAAAGAGAAGAAAGAAAAAGTCAAATATTGCCAATGATGCTGATTGTATTTTAATTGAAAGTGAGTCGGAGGATTCAAACAGCAGTCAAGGCCCATCTCATGCAGCTGCGACTGATGCCACTAGTGCCAACGAATTTTGCTCAACTGCAATGGGACGATCCTCCGATGTGGTTTCAAAAACAAAACCAAAAAGTTGTCACTCCAATAATAATTCCTGTGATAGTATTTTTCAGTTGGATAAAATTCCTTTAGCATCAAGTAAAAAAGTTGATGAAGGTAGAGAAGATGTGGTAGTAATTGATAATGATTCAATTGAAAAAGAAAAATCAGATGCATTAAATATCGGTAAAAATGTGTCCTTACCAATGGGAAATGTTACCTGGAAGGGTCTCCGACCTGTGATCATCGATGGCTCCAATGTTGCATTCAGGTAAAAATTTCAATAAAATTCAAGCGTTCCTAAAATAGTACATCCACTTATCATCGAAAAAATGAAATACCAAAGAAAATTCCTCTCGGTGGTTAGCATAAGAATCTCAACATGGACACATTCAGGTCTGCAATTTAAATGACTTGACTGAAATAGATACCTGAAACAATTTTATGTTGCATATTTGCTAAAGATGACCACTACATAATCTCCGAAAGTTCCAGAGGGAATCACTTCTGCTCAAAAATATAATATACATATGGTGCAAACTTCAGTGTTTCCTCTTTTTTTCTGAAGAAAAGTGGTAATTCGATGATGCTTTATATATAAGCAAATTTAAGGCCTCTGACAAGTCTCTGCAATTGGAATGTTGGGTGAGGAAAGGGCATTTCTTGGTTGGGATGTTTTGGAATCTACTTTGCTAATTTTATTTCAGAGAGGAAACTATCGGCTGGATTTTTTGAAATTTTTCGGTTTGGCATCGTAAAATCATGAAGATAATCAGTAAAATGTTCAATAACTTCCATATATTTGCTCTGATTGTACTGGATGAAACTTTAGTGGAGATTCTGAGACTCCCCAACCGAGAAATGCCCTTTCTACACCCAGCGCTTCAATTGAGAGAAATTCTAGTAGACCATATTAGATTTTACAATTGAGTTCATGAAATATCATTGTACATTTTAGGCCCCTCCAGGAATATTAGGTATGTCTTTGCTTTGGAAATACCCACATTTTAAAGTGTTGAAAGTTTTGTTTAAATTTAGCACAACACTGATATAGCATTCAATATGCAGGGTTTTTCAAATCAAATTATTCAATTAACAATGAAATATGAAAAGATAATGCTTACTCATCACTGAATGTATCACTGGAACGATTTATATCAAGTAAAGGACACCTTTATTTTATCATGTTCATCAGTCAATTGATGTGCATAAGACACAATTTGAATCTTTAATTATTTTTCTCTCAACAATAGTTTCAATGGTACACGCATATGACATAAATTTGTCCGGTTGTTTTGTAAATATTTTGTTAAAAATATGAAGTAATGATTTTTTTCTTCTTCCTCTTTCTGTACAGCCATGGACTGTCAACGCTAGGTGAAAGGAAATTCTCATGTAAAGGAATCGAAATTTGTATAAAATATTTCACAGATAGGGGCCATAAGGTTATTGCCTTTGTGCCTCTGTTTCGAAAATCAAATCCGTACACAGTTCAGTCAGAACTTCTGGGGAAACTAGCAGAGCAGGGACATATTACTTTTACACCCAGTAGAAGAGTGAATTCTAAACTATCTGTACCTTATGATGACAGGTAAATTTTATCATTATATTATTCCAGTTTCTAGGGTTAAGACAAAATTGCACCAAAGTGCATCCTTCCAGAACTATCTATGAGCAAGCCTAGAGCTTGATCTTATAAAAATCATCAGGATTAGTCTTTACCTCAAGGTGCTCTAATTATTTTTTTCATTCAAACGAGCCAAGTAAATTTCCCTGCAAAACTCCCAGATAGCATCAACTCTTAGTGATACATCTCAGAAGGATGATGTCTCGGCAGCAATGAAATGGAAATTATGTATCCCTCAGTTTTTTTTACTTATTATGGCAAGCTGTTTCACCATTTACATTTCTTACAGAAAATTGTATTTAAATTTAGTTCCACAAGCAGCCTCTGAATAAGAAGCTCAAAATTTCATTATTTTGTGATGGTTACCATTCTGTCATGTAAAATCATGGAAGTAACGCATACCTAACGCTTGAGGCGCAAATCGCTCTGAAAATGATCAGAGGGCCTCTTAGTTCTGTCAAGCTTCTTAAAGCTACAGAAGAGATTTGAACATGTTATTTTCAAATTAATCTCTCTATGAATTAGCAAAAACTGAGAAAAAAGTATAGTATAATCCAATTATCTTCGATCCAGGAACTAAGGACTATAGACGGCCATCCCATTCAAAGAGCACATCAAGGGTGAAACCGTAGGAATGCGCATCTCGGTTTGCAGCATTGCAGACTTCCTGTTTACTTCATTTTCTACTTGAAAAACTAGTATTTATCATTTTTGGAAACTTCAGGGTTTTTTTTTTTTTCTTTCTAAGTCAAGAATTAAATATTCTGTAAAAATTTCAAATCATAAAGTTGGTTCAGTCTCTTTTTGAAAAATAAAATAAGAGCGTCGATTTTGAAACACTGCAACTGAATTACGCATTACTGCAGTTTCATCGTCGATATTCTCTCCAAAATGAGAATATTATCAGCAGATAGAAATTAATCCTCTCATCACATTCACTGAATTTGTGAAACTGGCTCTTTCGTCAATTTGAAGTTAATTGGTTCATATCATCCTAAAATTTTAATTGCCATCAGATTCTAGTGGTCAGATTTTTAAAATGTATTCATCATTACAGATACATTGTCCAGACTGCTGTTGCTCTCGGAGGCGTCATTGTGTCATCAGATAACTATAGAGACCTTTTAGAAGAAAATGAAGCATGGAGATCTACAATAGAAAATAGGTAACTTGATAGNTACCTCACATGACACTGTAGGAAAATTTCAAAATACCGAAATTCCATAGGCCCTTATTATGGCCGCCATTTTGAATTTTCGTCATTTTGGGGGGTGTTCCGGGGTCGGACCGTGGTAAACTTTTTGTATGTTGTTTAGGAGGACCTACTGATGACGTTTTCACAGGAAAAAATTGTTATGCAATTTGTTCCGGGTTAAGCCCCTTTTTTCCGTATTTCTTCCTGACTATGAGTAATTTTCTTATCTCTAGTATCAACTGAAAATGTCATGGCTTTCATAGCTTTATGAATCAAAACTGAGACCCTAAGAGTGAACTCAATTAAAACTTTGGCTAATCACCAAGTACGAAAGTAACCTAAGTACTTTATCACTTAAATATTTGAGCCAATGAAGATTTACATACAGGGAATGCTGGATGGTGGCTTTGTATTAGGTCATTTTCTGATACCTAGGAACAATTTTGAAAGGTTCAGTCTTTTTTTATGTTCAGCTGAACAGGAATACCAAAGAAAATTAGTGCTCCTTGCTCTGTTCTCTGTTGGAGTGAACAGTGAATGAAGTTTCCAATATTTCGCAGTTTTCCAATTCTCTTACTTTTTTGTTTCGCCGTGTCTTCAAAATTTCTGAATGCCCTGACCTTTGAGCAAAACTGCCACCTAGATTGTTTTATTTATAATTTCTTTGCTAAGCTTCCTAGGAATTGGCACAAACGTTCTCTTGTAAAAATTTAAATTGCCAAGTTTTTGACAATGGCTGATGTGGCTGGGTTCCTTTCTGCTAAATGCAGTCCATTTAGTCGAAATCCGTTGCTAGATCCTGTCCTAATGCTCCCTCGCCATTCTCACTGATGTTTCACGTTAACTTTTTTTCAGGCTGTTAATGTTTACGTTTGTTGGCGACATGCTAATTTTTCCTCAAGATCCTCTCGGTAGGTCGGGTCCAAGTCTTGATGAATTTCTTCGCTTTCCTAAGTAATGTTCAGTTTTGCAGTTACTCCAATGTTCAGATAAAATTGTGATCTCGTTTAAGGATAAGAAGTGCCTTAAATGTACAAACTCTTCTAGCATAGGTTCTGTATTAGTCTTCATAATTATGTTTACTTTAACTGGTCAGTCATGATAGTAATAGAATCGAATTATATGGTCGTAGCTTATGGTGCAAACAAGCTGGACTTTAGAGGATCTGTGTGGCAACCATGTTGATGCATCTACTATTAAGGTGATTTTAAGTGATCCGAAGACAAGATCTGCCAATACATTTCGCTGCTACCCAGTTTGTGTCTTTTAGAATCAATAATTATTGTAATGCACAAATCAATGCAAGAAACTGCTCTATATATGTAGTAGCACTAATGACATCAAATTTGAGAGAATTCATGGAAAATTACTTATATTGGGAACCACCACAATGAACGCCTTTCTTTGACTCAATATATAAGGGAGAAATAGCATCATAGTATCTCTCTCTTAAACATTGAGTCAATAGGCGACACCTGTTATGGCAGTTTCCAATAAATATTTTCAATGAATCCTAACAAATTTGCCACACTACTCAGTCTTAATGCTGATATTTGTCATAAATCATCTTTTTACATAAAATCGGACATTATGATAATTATTGCCCCTCAAAGACTCAGACCATGTAGCAGCGCAACCTTGAGGCGGATTCCGTCTCTAAAATGCTTAGAATCACCTTAAAAGGATGAAATCATCCCTAGGGTATTTTAAGGGCAATATCTGTATCAAAATCGGTTGTGTGAAGTAGCCCTGGGATAAAGCTGTTATTTTCATTGAGTATGCAAGCTTCAACCATCAAAACACAACTACACAGCTAAAAACTTGACCGTATCAGTACATGTATAACCTTAATTTAATATTGAATGCATGAATATTAAAATAGTTTTTCTGATGTGATGGTATCATAGTGGTGCTGAGAGAGGCTTTTATACTGTTTTATCGGAGAAAAAATACACAATTTGTCTTCTCTTTTATGATAATGCATCAACTTATTCATGGCCTTTATCTCATAATTTTCCAATCAATGTACTATGTATTCCCATGTTAATATCTCATGAGCTTCTCTTCAGGTCTTCGTTTTACACAGAGGTCTTAACTCTAAAAATGTGCTGCTTTGAGAGCATAATTTTAAGGTTTCTCTATTCTGTTAGATTTGCACATCTACTGGAATGAGGTGAAATTCTAATTTAATTTGTGCATACTGTCCATATTAGTGTATTCATTTACTGTTAATAATTTTTTGTACCTATGTAAGTATAGTGCCGAAGTCCAACGTTCAGTATCATTCAGAATCTGTTTTTTTTTTCCTTTTTTCGTCTTCTGTGTGCGTTGAGACATCATAAAATCAGCCCTCTTTGAATTGAATAATCAACCAAAGAATTGGAATCGACCCACTCATTTCTTCCTCCTCTCAAAATACCATTCTAAGTATCAATTATCTCAAAAATTACTTAATAAAATTCCCCTCATTTTTTCTAAGTTGTTTTCTGATTTTGTTTCTTATTATTTCATACATGAATTCAAAATCTGAACTGTAACAGGTTCCCAGTTCTCTTTTTTTTATCAGTTCATCCTACACATTTCTGTAATGATGAATGCATTTCCCTCTTCATTTGTGTACAAAACAATTGTAAATTTTTCCAACTTTGTTTTGTAGGTGTAATAGTTCGTTGTTAAAAAAAAGTGAGACATTTGATTCTCATTAGACTGAAGAGATGGAAAATCTATCATTGACTTCTTGGCAATTCTTTTTAAATAAATTTGATCAACAAAATAATATTTCAGCCTCACCCATAAATGATCAAAAAAAGAAAATTAAGTTATAACCTTAGGTCTGTCATTTCATTGATAGCCATTTAGAAGATTACATTTGTCGTTGTTCCAAGTGCAAAACCTTGGATCTCTCATCGCAACATTGTAGACTTCCTGTGATACTTCAATTTCATTTTGGGAAACTGGTAAACATAATTTCCAGAGTATTTCATTGACTTTTCTTTTCTTTTAGCAAGACATTCTGTATAAATTTCAAGTCATAAAGTTGACTTGTTTTTCTTTGAAAAAATAAAAGAGGAGCTGAAATTTTGCTACAGCGTAATGGAGATAAGCGGTTCCCAATTTTGGCCCTCAATATGTATGAATAATTATTTTGATACCTATCTACGAATTTTCAGCATGCAAATCATAGGCTAGACTTACTAATATAATCGTCCGAAAAGACAGTTGATAGGAGCAAAGTCTTTCATGGTCGCTTTCATCCTGCTTCTTCCTTGATGCAAAAAAGGAAGAAATGAATCTGTTTGTAGTCACGAAACCCGAAATTTATTTATTTAGGGTGTGCTCCCACACAAAAAAGTGTAAGAGAGGATTATGAACTTGGATATATTTCTGTCAAGCAAAAGTATAGGTTGCTATCATAGTATGCTGGAGCAACAGCTCCATTATTCTTACCTCTACCATTACCGCATCTTCATCTCTTAATATTCCGACCTTGACCTCACTCTCATCAAATTTCATCATCAATCTCATCATGGCTGAAAGGAAAACGAGGAGGACGACTGATAAAAAAGATTGATTATCAGGGTGCATAATAATCAATTCTTTGCCACAGTCTCAAATGGGAAAATATCGAAAGTCAATGCTCCACATCTTGCCACTGAGTGTTAATTAGTTTGCCTTGGAGGCAAT
This sequence comes from Bemisia tabaci, assembly GCF_001854935.1. Classification (NCBI taxonomy): domain Eukaryota; kingdom Metazoa; phylum Arthropoda; class Insecta; order Hemiptera; family Aleyrodidae; genus Bemisia; species Bemisia tabaci. Next base: position 695,538 of record NW_017557621.1, read on the forward strand.
CACATATAACATTAACCTGTTAACTTGAGCAGACAGCTGGGAGCCCTCTGCGCTCCCCAGAGTCAGTACTGAATTAACAACTCAGAACTTCCGGTTGCTTGACAACAATTTATGAATTGTCTCCGGCATTCCTTGACAAGTGGTGCCTTACTATTTCTTGCTAATGTTTTCAGGGGCAGTAAGACCAGTCTATAAGGCAAAATTGAATACTAATTTTAGGTGTGGCAGGATCAAATTAAGTCATATTATGTATAGGGACTTCAAAGTCAATGGGTCAGCCGTGTTAGTCACAGAATCAGGTTTTGATTACTGCAGTTTATAGAGAAGGAAAAAAAAAAATTCATCTAAACACAAAGTTTCAACGTCCGGTAATAATGAAGATATCGCCCTCACGAAAACACAGCGTATGACGTCATCTTCTGCACTGGTGCATACCTGGGATTCTTCCACCTTGGTTTCATCCCTGTTTTGCCAGTGCAAATGTGTGAATTATCAATGAATCAAAGATAAAAAAAACCATTATATGCATCATTGTGTTGGATGATGACATACACCGTGTTTTTGAAAGGCATTATCTCCATGAATATTGTACTTAGAAAGAAGAGTGGACAAATCTTATTCATTAAAACTAATCTATAAACTTAAACCATCAAAACATAAGTTTGTGATTAGTGCAGCGGACCCAACGGTGAAAGAAAATATTATGTGCTGCTGATCAAATGAAATAAAGGAACCAACTGTACCTTGCAGAACTTCAGCCACAATTTCTACATGTCAAGCAGTTGATAAAGTATTTGCAATGATCTAGGTACTGCCAACCTGGCAAAGGGTATGAAAAGATCCATTGAATTTATTTCCATGTAAATTTGTTCATTTTTACTTTTTAATAAGGTCTTCCAAATTCTTGATCAATGGTCAAGAGAGATAAAAATAAAAGTAGTGTATTTGCCTTCAGAAAACAAATTAACAAGAGTAAATTTACACACGAAAGCTTGGTATATAGTTGTTTTAAATCAAGAAGATGAGATTTAAAAACCGAATTGTAATTCAGCTGAAACTTTTTCCTCTGTCAGAAACTAAGATGGAAGAATTAACTTTAAGAGTGAGTTTCTAATCTTATAAGAGGAAAAATAATTATTATAAAAAAAAAAAAAAAAAAAAAAAAAAAAAAAAAAATCACCAAATTCAATGTGGAAAACTGTGGAGGCATTTAATGGTAAGAATATTTTATTTGAAAATAACTTGGGAACGCACGGTTATAACTGTACAGCAATGCTGGATTTATTAAACTTAGGAATCTTAAAAATTATCGACATTTCATCATGTATGAAACCCTTTTCATGGAAAATCTCATCATCTGAGCAAGTATTATTGCCTTTCAATGACTTACAGAAAAATGTTCGACTTCATGCAATTTTTTGTTACTTGAAAGGCGGGAAGAATTAGTGAACAGAGGTGAAATAAAGTATAGGTAATCCAATGCAAAGTAAGGAATGGACTTAGGCTTTTTTTCGAAAGATCTTATGCAAGGTTAAATAACTTCAAGAGATGATTATTCATCTTCCCTGGAGGCAGAGTAAGACAAAATAAGATGGTACACAGAAAAAAATTGAGTGACATTTACTGCGTTAAAACCTGTTCAACTAGAGGAGATGACAGATATTACAATGTAAAATTGCATACTTTACTGTGTTTTTTGAAAACTTGCTTAAATGCATGGCAATGTTGGTCATAAATCAACATAAATGTTCGGTTGTTCAGGTTTTGACAAAGTAGACGAGACTAAATATCCGTTCCCGTGGAGATAGGTTACGCCCCTCTTTACATACAAATTTAGGTGCACTTAACAAGAATTTAACGCATTTTAAAAAAATAAAATCTGCATTGAATAATTGTAATATCATTGACAAATCTAGAATCAAGGAGACAAAATTTATCTTGATACAATGCTTTGAAATTCAGCCGACTAAAATTACTTTGTGTCAGCTCTGAGGCAGAACATATACATAACTTTCCTGCATAAGGGTTTTCAATCATTTTTCGCTTGAAGTAGGGAAAAAGCAAGATTAAAGAGTTACACAAGAAAAAAATTTAAATTTATGAGTAAAAGAGGGGGGAAACGTATGCCTGAAAAAGTAAAAAATATATACATATACATTCGTTTTGATACACATTTATATTTATTAATAAATATAAACCTATTATTTCTTAACTTTTACTTAAAAATATGCAACAGTTGAAGTTTTTGCATTTAAAACATGAGTGCATTAAAACTGTTAACAGAGAACGAGCGAGTGAATTTCGTTTCTAGATGTGACGTTAATGCACAAATCTATTGTGAATCAGACACAGATAATAATTGTTGGTTTTCATTTAAATGTTATTTTAAAAAAGAAGGAAAAAAATTAGAATAAAATAATTAACAGAAATATGATTTACAAAAGCGCTAGAAGTTACTACCTTCGGGCGGTTGTGATAATTTCATATTATCTTTCAATGTCATCAATCTTCGCAATTCTTGAAGAACTGTCTTGATAGTATAATCTCTCTGCCAACGTGCTAAAACTGGAACTTGCCTATTATCAACCTGAAATTTTAAATTGTTATTATCAGCTATTGAGCAACCTGCTAAATGACAATACTGAGAAGATAATAAGGATCACATTATTCATTCTTCATTTTCTCATTAATGGTTATTTCATGATTACTTAAGGACCTCGCATGGAGAGCTAAGGAATTCGGCTTCGGCTAAAGGACTGTGCACACAATACCACAAAATTCGATGCAAGCTAAATTTCAACATTATTTGATGTGATGTTCCACATGACCTGCTGATATGATGAGCTTTAGAAATCAAATTTTCTATAGGCCAGTCTCAAGAAAAGCTAGGCTGAAAGTTGAATCTTTTTGCCTTCATTTTGAATGGAGATGAGGGACTGTTGCTGCGTATATGTGGATGCTGCTCTGCACACTGTTATCATTAGAAGGAATTTGATTATTTTTGCCTCTTTCTTCCTGGCCCTCAAGAAAACAAAAGCTATCTTTGATCACCAGTTGGATGTTGCAGCATTTCCACTAGATATGGCTTGTAATAAAACAAAAAGTTAACTTTTCAGCCCCACATCTCTCGAGATGGGCATAAAGAAAGTCTGATTTTAAAAGCTAATCAAGCTCAGACAGCCAAATAAAATAATATTGAAATATATCCAGAGCCAAATTTCTTGATATTTTGTTAATAGTCATTCAACATGCTTTGCCAAACGATGAGATTTTAGGATCAAGCTTTCTATGTGCCAGTTTCAAGGGAAAAGAATTTTTCAGCTTTTTTACACGTGCTGTCTGGTTGAAATATTGGTGATCATGAAAAGCTCCACTTTACTTGCTACATGCTAATCAGAAAGATAAGACAGACTGCCTTGGGACAAAAGGCTCTGCTTAATTTGACACAGGAGCAGTGCCAAGTCTTCATTCGGAAAATTATGTTAACTTTTTAGACCTGTTTTTCTTGAAAACTGCAAACAATGCAAGGACCCTGCCTTTTTTCTTCATGTTAAAAGAGTACTTTTTAGGATTATGAACTTCTTCATGATACAAGCTCTGACTTGATGGTTCATTTCAATTGACCATCTATGAATGTAAGTCCACTGTCATGGTAATCAGTCAAAGGTGTGCCATAGGTTGATTCACCATTTGCCAGTAATAGTACTTGAAAAATAATATAAAAATGAACGGCTTCCCTAAAATGGCGTCAAAAGATGACATCATCAGTCGTAACATCAAGTTACGTTGACTAAGCATTCAACTTTTATTATTCTGGGTGGCCAAAATTTTTGGACTTCCAAGTTCCCTGACATTTCCCAACTTTCTCAAGACCCTTCATGAGAGATTCTCTGGCTGTTTAACACAATGGAATTGTCACTTTTAACAACTTCGAAAGCTAAAACGGTGGAAGACAAAGTTGGAAACTTTAAAGTTCACCCTATCCGAGAAGTCTTTTTCTAATCATGTGGAAAAAAATTATTTTTCTTGCAAAAATAAAATATGGATGAAAATAAGTATACATTATGAAGAAATGGGCATAGGATATGCTAGAGCAATAAAATTGGATTTCTGGAGAGGGTTGGCAGAGTTTTCTAAAGAGATCAGATCTGTAATTTTAAAGTGCGTTAGTTGATGAAAGTCCAAAATAACGTTGTAATTGACATTGTGACAAAACAGCTAGTCTAGTATGGTTATGTTAATAGAATGACTGAAAAAAGGCTATCAAAGAAGATAGTTAATTGGGTATTTCCCGGAGAAGATATATGGTACACCTAGTGAAAGGGTGGCAACAGGGGATTTTACATGAAATGAGAGTGTGCACTCTCTAGTAAGGGACTGTGGTAGTTAGGTGTCACAGAGGGCTGTGAAACTGGCTCTTGTATATACACACATACAAAATTCCATAGGAAACTGGCCAAATAATACATTAGATGTAAAAGAAAAAATAATGAATACATGCTTTTGGTGGCCATACAAATTTTCAATTCGTTTTCAAAGAGCAGAATTTTATGGGTTCACAAGAACATTTAACTGCACGGAAAAAAAAGAATTGCTGATTCAGCAATTCAATTGCTAAAAGCAGTGAGTGCAATGTTTCAATGTAGATTTTACAACACAAAAATGCTACTTCAACCACATTGTAAACTAATTTAACCACGGGGGTGGTTAAAGTAGCATTTTTGTGTTGTAAAATCTACATTAAAACATAGCACTCACTGCTTTTAGCAATTGAATTGCTGAATTAGCAATTGAATTGCTGAATCAGCAATTCTTTTTTTTTCCGTGTGAGCTTAAATCATGCATTATACATAGAAGCATAGAGAAGTGAGGGAAAGTAAAATATAAGTTTATTCGGACAAAAGTTTAAACTATACTTACAACACCAGTTGAGCTGTTTATACAAGTCATGTTGATTCTGGAAACGAAACGCGCTGATGGTGCATCATCCGGATACCTGGCGCCACATTCAATTTTAAGACTATAGATGCGATTTTCATACGGTGTCTGTTAGGAAAAAGGATAATATTTTGTTGATTAATCTCAGAAGTCAAAAAAGTTATCAGCAACAAAAAAAAAACCATGATGAAAAAACCGCAAAAAAAGTCCAACAAGGAGCGGCCTTTGATATAATCAAGAGTGTATACCTATTTCTGATGGGAATTTATGGGTTAATGGTGGTAAGTAGCTAGTTTACAATAAAAGATCTCACAGCTGGATTTAATCGAGCAAATCGAAAAAAAGAATAATGATTCAGTAAGGGATCAAGAAAAGGTACTTAGTCAAGGTGTTGTGTCAAATCTTGAAACTCATCTGCCTTTTTCTCATCCCACTTCTGCACAAGACAATTTTTAGTTATACCTTACTTATTATTTCTAAGGATTGCTGGTAGCATTTTCCAACAGATCTAAGCTCAAGGATTCAACTTGTTCACAAAACCACAGAAAAAAAGTTATATCACTTGATCAGAACTTATTTTAAGAGATTTAAGTTTATCGATTTTATCAACTTTGAACCTGTGGATAGTCTCAGAACTGGGGAAAGAAAAGAATAGACAAATATCACGACAGAAATCGGCAGTACTCAGCAGAAATTTATGTAACATTTGTCCATTCTTCTTTTTTCTTCAGTTTTAAAAACAGGTGAATTCCTCTGAACTGACATTGAATCATTGAACACCTTTCAGCATAAATAATTTAGGAACTATAATTCTTCATGAATTTCACGATGAACTCCATACAACAGAGCGAACTGTCTGTTGATAAAACGTTTTCAATCAAAAGACATCCACTGAATTTTTCAAACTGTGCAAATAATTTGATTGCATTTTGCAAAAAAGAACCACGAGAATTCCAATGTGGCTGAGATTGTGCAACTTCTTTAACCTGGTAAATATGATCTGATCATCTAAACACGTTTTTTCTTTATTCTCATTAAACTACAATTTCAAGATGAAAATTACCATTGTAAATGTAACTCTTAGCGTGATTTCAGTAATTTCATTGCAGAGAATGTAAGTAGTACACAATCCAAACAACATCGGATTGCTCTTGGTTTCTTTTTGCAAAATGCAATCAAATTATCTCGTACACAATTGGAAATTTTTTCCTTTTACGATATTCAATTCGTTCTTCATCATATAAATTACACAGCTTGATAGCTAAAGCGCAAAACCATAAATTTTAATTGCAGTGTTAAACAATTTTTGCTATTTCATTTTTTAGAGGAGTGACAAGTCAACTTTGTAGCTTGAAAGTTATACAGAATATACTCAGCACACAATGAAAATAATTCAAGAAATTATGTTGACAAGCTCTCCAAAAAATAAACAAAGTATGACAGGAAGTCTGCGACATCACTGACAGAGATACGTGGCATTGCACCTACGCAATCAAGCTACTTCCGTGAATACTTCCTTTTAAAATAGTGGTAGCTTGTTCCAAGAGGAGAAGGCCAATACCTCCTAATATATATCTTCGGCCTGATTGCTGAAATTTAAGTTGGCCCAATGGGACATCGAAAATGGAAACATTTGGGACACAAATGCATCGCTTCATGCACAAAAAGCAAGAAACATTTTAATAATCAGGCTGCAGGCCAGTAGATTCTAGTTGTACAAAATTCTACTTATTGTTCACGGGATCATATGGATAGTACTTAAAAAGTGTTTTTTTCCCTCCTTAGGAGAATAGATTTGAAGAGGAGATGGAATATTACATAGAAGTTCTGGGTAAGATAGACCAAATAGGCAAAATATACGTCGCTGAATCATGTTCCAGATAAGTGGGGTAATCACAGATGCTACCCACCTAGGAATGGAAAAGGAAGGGGGTGAAGAGGGCTTAAATTCCCAGTCATATTGATACCTCTTTTAAAGTTATTTTGTTCAGTTCCAGCCAAAATTGTCAGCGTTGTCCTTTGTTTTAATAATGTTAGAGTCCAATTTAGGAAATAATGAAGATATCTTACTCTAGGAGGTCCGATGATCATGCCAGTCCAGTGAGTAAGGGTCATGTCGTCATCACTCTCAAGTCCCCAACTGATAGTGCCGTCGCCCACACCACGTTGACCTTGTTCTAGCTCCTCCAGAAGCCGGAAATTGCGAGGAATCACTGTGACAAGAGAAAAATGACACTAACCAAAACCAAAAGCTACAAAAAGAGGTACTCAATGGTTCTCTCAGAGTAACAAATTACTTAAAGTTACCGAAGCATGAGTAATAAATTTGAGTGAAATAAAAAATACAGGGACAGAATTGAGATGATAAGTGACATAACACCATAAATCCTGAAATAAGGGTGAGGGTGATATACAACCCAATTGTGGACTGGGTTTGAAATATTCGATATAGAATTTGCAACTAAGCAACAAAGCCACATTCTCTAGGTCCACACACACTTTAGATAGGGAGGTCATCCGTAACCATGTGTCACGGTGATGAGGTATTTATGAAATCATTGTAAGAACCTGGACGTCAATGAAAAATATTTTACACCAGGCATTGAAGTGACACAGAAGACCAAATGGCCTTGAATCACGGAGCGCATAATCACTAATATAACCTAAAACAGAGGTATGAGGCTCCAAAGGCAAGCGAGTTCAACCGCACCCTTGACATGGGTCTATGAATGTAATGTGAGAAATTCTTCAGGTCCAATCAAATTCAAAGGCAAAAGATTAGAGGATTTGTTGAGTTGAAGAATATTTGCAGCCATCAGCCAGCATTCTGTTGACCAGGGGTGAGCCTCCCAGTAAGGCCATACTCATGAGGAGGAATGAGGGGGTGAGTGGGGTTTAATCAACTCCCAGACAAGATAGAATTCTACTACTGGGCGTGAAAGGTAGATATTTTTGGATAATTGCGACAAAGAAAAGTACTCACCAACACCGCCAGTAGTTGTCGCCATGACGCTAGTGTTGTGCTTGCGCTATCAAGGAACCGTGACGGGATAGGGCACGGGGCTCGGAAGACGTTAAAAGGGTGGTTGCCGGAATTTCAGTGCGCACAGGGTGTTTTAAATCATGAGAAAGATGAGAACGGAGAATAATGCAAGATGACAAATTACATAAATAAAGCCGAGTTGGGCCCGTCCGGCTTCCCAAAAATTGCCTGGCCCTGCGGCAAGATTATGATAACGTCAAACGATCGATCATCAGTCATCGATGATACGCACAAAACCGCGAGAACGCTTCTTTTGTGCTGTGTTGTCCGGTAGTAAAGAATTTAATTTTTGCATGATGATTTATTTGCAAAATCGAATAATGAATTAAATTAACTTGCTAAATTAAATAAAAATAAAATGGATGCTCATGATACTACAACTGTGAAGGGACTTTGTATTTGCCTAGCCACTCATGAAGTTGTAAACATAAACTTGGCAACGTTAAAAGTCGAAAGTAAACATCGGTGAACGGTGTATTCGTCTAATGGTTCTTTTCTTGAGGTTATGTGTCAAAGGTTACAAGATAGGGTGTGAATAATTAGTGATTTTAAAGTTTCCAAGTAGGTTTCATTCGCTTCCTCTCACTTTGAAAGACATTTAAAGTGAGTGCATACAATTTTTTGAATCATGGGCAGTGGTAGCAGCTCCACCAGGAAGGTAGAAGTGGAAAATGACGGAACAGTGATTCGAGTGTCTGATGCAGTCGTTGACCGATTAAAAGGTATAAAACCAGAAAGTAAACCTGAATCAGAACGAGCTGTTTATCCTAATCAACATCACGTTTCACCAAATAGCCTAACTTCACTAGATGTCAAGAGGCTTGTGGAAAAAGAACTTGCAGCCAATGATCAATATTGGAATGACCGACTTCTGAAACTTCAAGCTAGTAGTAGGTCCATCGAAGATGTCATGAAACTAGAATATTATCAAGCGATCAAAGAGATAGAGTCCATGTACCCTGAACGTAGTTTTGGGAAGAAAGTGCCTTGTGAAGATGTGAAGAAGAACATATTGAAATGTTACGAGGAGAACAGACATCAAGCCCTCAAATGTTCACAGGAAGTCCTCAAATTCCAGAATTGCTTGGTGAATAAAGCTTATTAGTTTTGAGTCAGTGATCTTCCATTAGCCAAAGTTGTTAAAGGTGAATTGTATCAGCAGTTTTTATGTTCAGACCTAGTCAATCAACTAGCAGGTACAGTTAAATCATTGTCTCGTCATCCTGTCCAGTATGCATATTTTCTGTCCTAGATTTCCATGTAAGAACGGAGGCTTACTATAGCTTCAATGAAAGTAATTTTTCTCTAACTTCACTCTGCATAGTACTTTGGGCAAAAAACAACCGGGAAGGTTGGAAATAGCTCTGCCCAAAATGTTCTCAAATTTGCATTCTTTTTCGATCAATCATACGTGCATGATTTATTTTAGAGGGAATTTCACTCAATGCCATTTTAAAGTAGAACTGCGCTAAACTTGAAGTGAATTGGGCATTAACACTGTTGTGTCACCCATTTCCAAAGCACTGCGTTGATTAATTGACTATGCATAAAAATCTGCTTTGTTTGAAAGTTTGCTTATCAATGCTTACTTAAAACATGTTGAATTTTATAAGTGTTTATGTTATAATGCCACAGATTGTAAGTATTTGTAAATTATATTGATATTTAAATAATCAAATCTCATTTTCTACTTTATTCATACTCCAAGCCTCACTGGCCGAATGATCCAATATTGGAGGAAATTATTCCCGTCTCAAGTTAAGAACCAAATTTTAGAACCTTCTGTGACTTTTTAAATTTCTTTACATTGGTCCTTGTGAATGAGGTGACGTAAGAGTTTCATGCAAGTATTAAACAAATTGTTCTGTCGAGCTTATTTTTCATATCCCTCAATATTCTAATGTAGTTTGATCACTTGGACAGCTCAGTCTTTGAAATTGATAGAGAAATTTAAATTGATTTTAATTTCTAAGTGATCTAGGTACAAGATCTGCTACCCTGCTGCGCAGCTACTTAGCCTGTGTCTTTCAGAGGCAAAAATTACCATAACGTACATGTTAATGCAAACTGATCCATTCAACTTGTAGCAGCATACTGAGTGGTATGATCACAGAATGGTGAGAATTCATGAAACATTTTTATTGGAAACCACTGCAACAAATATTGCTCCTTGGTTCAATGTGAGAGAGAGAGATGATACGGAGCTATTTTTCTTACACATTGAGTCAATGAAGAACGTCTGTTCTTATTTTCTAATAAGAATTTACAATGAATCCTCACAAATTTGATGTTACGCTACTCAGTGTAAGGCGGCTACATGTTATTGATCAGTTTCTTGCGTTAACTCGGACATTATGGTAATTATTGCTTCTTTCAAACACAGACCAAAAATTAGCAGCTCAGTGTAGTGGCGAATCTTGCTCTCAGAATCACCTGATAAATGGTCTGATAATATGCAATAATGCTACTTATTTTGAATACATATTAATAATTTGTCGAGTTTGATAATTACAGAATATGAAAAGATGGGCGTACTTACCTAGTAAGAATTTTCTTTGTTTGTATCAATGATTCATTCCAAACGGCCTGACCACTTTCCAGTTGGTTAAAGCGCTAGACTTATTACTGATGCTCCTTAACTCACTGATTGAAAACATTTAACTTTCAAGCTAAGAAATCTGCTGTAAAGTCATAACTGGCCACAGTATGTAAGTTTTATTTGAAGAATCAGGATTTGAACACCTAGTCTACACTTCAATTTCTGAATCGAGCATGGTTTACACTTTCCAACCATCTATTAGTCAGTTAGTCTGTTATTCAAGATGGTGTCATGATGCCGTTTTAAGCTAGGAACAGGTAATTTTGCACCCATTGCAGGTGGTCTGGTATAGGCTCTGTACCCTTGATATCAGATGATTTGGGGGGGCTTGGAGTGCCAGATGTACAAATGCAGTTTTGCTATTTCAAGAATAAGTGTTCAGAGTTCCAAAATTACTTGGCGCCATATGGCGGAGGTAAGGTTCAAACTCGCTTCTTAATGCTTAAAAATTGGATTTTTGTGATGAATTTTTCACAGAGAATATATCCTAAGACTAGTTTACGTTGAAACCATTTCCCAATTTTTACCAAAAACGCACTCGTGTGCCTTGCCTTCCAAGCCCCTCATTTGATGGTTTTCAATGTCATCATTTCAACAGCTCACTCTAATTGTGATGGTTGAGGAAATTGAACACCAATTTATGTTGTTTTGAGCCTCAGAATTAAATCTCCTTGTTAGGGCTGCCTCTACCTAAATTGATCAACAAAACTTTGAGGGTTCCCAATCAGGGCCGGATTTACCTACATGCCGCCCCCTTCTCATTCGTTTTGAAACATCAATGAAAACCATGAAATGCACGTGCCAGCGGGGGAGGGGTGCATAAGACGCGTTTACTGGTGTTGAACACATTTTTTGGGAAAGCCCTGTCAACACTTCTAGCAAAAGTTCACGGAACTTTGCGCGAAAGTTAAGTTTCGTAAACCTATCTCTGTGTAGACAAGGCCTTCCATTCGTAAGAAATGAACGAAAAAATTATGAAAGAACAAACATAAATGTGGATTCGTGATTTTAACTTCCACCGCCGCGCCTCGCAGACCGCACTGTGTTTGACGCAATGCGTGAGGTATTCATGCATTCTTGTAGGCGCTATCCGTTTCACGCTGTCCGCAATGACCGCACTGTGTTTGATGCAATGCGTGAAGTATTCGTGCAGTCTTGTAGGCGCTAATATGTGTTACATGCCGATCGCCGCGCCGAGGGCTTCTCCTATTCATCTCAAGTCCTCGTCATCATTTCTCTCTAGGTAAGTCGCGCCGTTCCAGGCCAAATTGCGTGTTTGGTTTCTCTCTTAACTCTACTAATTAAAGGTGCTGTCTCTTGTATCACTGAAAGACGACAAAAGTAGAAATTACTATACTCTCAGTAAATTAGAGATTTTGTCGCCTTTTCTGGTTTGTAATTGTTTTTCTTAATCCGGATTTTTTTTTACCTACATTTAAAAAAATTGCAAAATTTGCCGCCCCCTATAAATTTGCCGCCACGGGCCGCGGCCCATGTGGCCACCCCCTTAATCCGGCCCTGTTCCCAATAACTCGCAGAGAATTAATCTGATATCTTGGGAAAATAGCTCCAGTTAAAGAGGACAAGCAGCCAATTAACTGACAAACATCATCTCTTCACACATCAGAGCTTTCTCATTAAGTACCTATTTTAGGCTCTAATACACACAAAAAAAAAAAATAAAAAAATCCATTAGAAATATTCAGGCAACAGCTTAAGTTCTTGAAAAAGAGTCAATATAAATTTGAGCTGTTAAAGGCTTTAAATATCGCCTATGAAACTGCAAGAACGTGTATCTCGGTTTGCTAAATTGCAGGCTTCCTCTCGTACTTCACTTTTTCAAGAAAAAAGTACTTAATGTCATTTCTTGAAAGCTTTTCCAATTTTTCTTTTCACATACCTTTTCTATGAAAATTTTGACATTATAGCCTTGATCTATTCTCCTTTGATAAAATATAAAATTTTGAAATTGAAATTTTTTAAATTTCGGGGATAAATGTAGGTACTGTAGAGTTTATGGTGTCACTGGAAGTACAACTTAGAGTGGAAGTTGCGAAATCTTGGCAGTATTTCATAAAAAAAAAACCTACTATGTGTTGCATACAAACCTATCTCTTGATGACCTTCATTTGTACGAGAACAAATAGTGTTATTTGAGGTTTGAGAGAATAATAAAAATTGAGACTTTGAATTTTTATATTGTCTTTATTATTTGATTTAGAAAAAAAATAAAAGAAAGAGGATACATGTTACAAAAACGAAAAAAAAATTGAGGTACTAACTTCTCTAAAGAAATTATCCGCAGTTCTGAAACTTTAAGCATTTGCTATCAAACTTAGAAGAGCGCAATATGTAAAATATTTTGGCAAAATAGGTCAAAGTGGTAAACTAAAATACCCAGGTACAATATAACCAGCTATCTCCGTCAAAATATAAGAACCACTTGTTAACACTACTGGAAAACAAGTGAAAAAAGTGCTGTTGCAAACCCTAATTGAGAGGAAAGAGTATTCAAGCAGTATAATTGAAAAATAGGACTAACAGACTAAGATAAAGCAAACGTCATGTAAAAATTGCAAACTGCATTTGATTCTCTTTCATTTTACTTCTTTAAGATCTTTACGATCGAGCAACAGACAGGAGGTAGGATACAGATTACTTTGGTAAGTTTCAATAGGTCTGCTGTAATGAGTAGATACAAGGGAAATTTAGAAGCACTATGCTAGAGAATTGAAATCTTAACTTGCAGGAATGCCCTTATCTGACTGCTTTATCTAATGCCCCGTCTGGGGGGCCACGTCAGGTATCGAATAATGGAAACCACCAATAAAAGACTGAAAAAATGCTGTTTTGGGCTCTGTTTGCTGAAGCTAGGCCAATTTTCTATCAAATTAATGAAACATCATCATTTAATGGGTAAAAGAGTGCAGAAAACCCACACACAAAATAAATTTCATTCTTGCCCAAAAAACCAGTCTTTGTCTTGTCAGCTATAAGTTTCTTGTATTTTAGTAAAAACTCAATTGCGACTGTGTCGGATAATTGGGGCATTACTGTGGTTATGGAACATTGCAATTATTGACAGTTGTTGAGATCAAACCTTTTTAGTTTCACTATCAATCAGTGCCTAGATGCTGTTGACTGGCTAGCAAGTCTATGAATCTTTTGAAAGTTATTGACAAAGAACCTACTCCCAAAAATTAAATGATTCTTCAGGTTATTTATTTTCTTGATGTCTTAACAACAAGACCTTTTCCCTTACATTATCCGAGCTTGTTATACACCGTCTTATTGGGGATATATTTCAGAGCTTTTATCATGGAAGGATTCTAGAAGAAGCCCAAGGAAATGTTAACAACATGAACGACATTAGTTTCTCTAGAGTCTAGACATACAACTGATGACTTCTTTCTTTGATTAAATTCTGAGTACCTAGGCATTGGAATAAATTTCAAAATGTAAAAACCGTGCTCCAAGTATTTTTACATCACTTCCGTTCATTTTGTGATCTCAGTAGGTGCTTAAAAAGCAAAACACCAGAGTTGCAAACGATACAATGCCATTGCATCATTTGCAATGATATGATACGCTTATTGTGTGACTCACACAATCAGAGTTGTTTCACTGGATGATTTGCTTCGTCGGTGGTAGATTTCAGAGCATTTAAGCTCAAAATTTCTTTGAGGCAGACTGTTAAAAATGTTTGCTGTTTGTGGTACCCATTGCAATGTCTCCCCAACAGCTCAAATAGGCGATTAGGAATCTGTTTTTCCCACTCTGATGATAAAATGACTTGGAAACTACTAATGATAAAGCAGAGGGTCCAAGGTGATTAGGATATCCTCATTAAATCATTTTGACGACATCTGCATTGTGCATATTATGATGGATGGATATTTTGAGAACAATTCATGGAAAGATAGCATTACATTGGGGAAAAAGAGAAAACGGACTATGGACATAATAATGAATCAAAGAATACTTATATGTAAAATACGGCATCACCAAATTTTTACTTTTCCACACACTGCAACATTAAAAGGTACCTACTTAAAAGTCTTAAAACTACAACTAGAATTACAACGTATATAATGGCACAGGTAACAAATTCATATCTTACGTTAATAAGGTAAGTCACTTTCTATACAATGTATGTACATTACTTAACACCTAGACAAACTTAAATCATTACTTCAGCAATGAAGAGAAATTAGGTTTTACATAAAATTCCCTTACTTAAAGGGCGATAAAGATCAAATTAAACAAATTCTATAATTGAAACAATAAATGCTCCACAAAACCCTGTTGATGCATTCTTTCTTGAAGATGCGAAGAATAAAAGAAACATAAAAAAAGATAGGTAACAAGGATAACAATCATCTGTCACATAACCCATTTAATTCTATAGACAAAATAATAAGTTTGATACGTTAAGACTTTTCACAATATTGACTATATTGGGAAAAAAAATTAAAATGCTACATTATGTGTTTTTTTTTTCAATTGGAGATAAGTATCTGAGCTGTTCTTTCAGCAGTAGCTGAACGATGCAATAATACAAACCGATTTCACATCTGGTGCAAAAAATGAGGGATCTGTTGAAGAGCATCACATTCACTTGAACTTGGATGAATGCCCCGCGTCCATTCTAAAACTACGTTTTTAGATAAACGGTTGAAAATCAAAATTTGCATAGTTGTTTAATTCAATTTCAATAGGGTATTAACGTAATCATTTGATTTTTGTTCCGTCTCTTATTAATTAACTTCATTGTTAAAATGAAATCTTTTTCTTAGCTTCTGTGCTTCCATCTTTGTTTCATTCAACTTAGCTGATAATAAGCCCCTTGTAAACATAACAAATGAATTAGAGTATTTTAGAAGTGTGAAGAGGAGAAAAAGAAACGGATTAGTTTAGCCCCACAATTTTGTCTCAAATAGATGAGGAAAATGACTGACTTGCACCTTGTAACAAACGCAAAAGGAGCTTTCCTAGAATGGTGATAAAAAGCGCTGAGTCAGAATTATCATCACAGGTTAAATTGTCAGAACCCTGATACATACAGCTCACTAAGCAATGAATTTACTAATTACTACATAAAAGATAGGTGGGTAAAAAAGTGACCAGGCTTCCGGAGATCAATCTACAGTAGGTCAGTTGCATTCGGCTCAAAATTATATTTAGATGGATAAAACTTAAATTTTAGGTGTACAGCCACCAATGTGAAATGACTTTTGAAATAATGAAAGTTGCATAATTGGTTTTTTCTTTAAAAAAAAAAAAAAAAAAAAAAAAGAAACTTTGTAAATTTTAAACCTTCAACAAATCTTAAAAGATGCAAGCTAGGAAAAGCTTTTGTATGATTTTTGAATAAAACCACAAGCTCACAGTTTGTCAAGCTCCATTTAAATTTGTTTCGGTAAAATTTTACATTTACTCTTAGTTTTAAACTTTGCATGTAAAACACTTTCCAAACACAATTCACATTGGTGTAGGTAAACTTTTGTTTAGAATATTACAACATTTTGATGCCAACTTTGTTTTCCATTTGTATAAATGGTACGTACAAATAAAGGGGTTTCAATCTTTGTACATTTGAACGGTTTTACAATAAACATCTTTATGAATCTGGAGGAGTACCTACATCACTGAAAAATGAAACTGTGGTGGGAAGACACCATGCTACAGGTCCTTTCAAGAAAGATATCTCCATGTTGATTAAAACCCTAATTTCACACTGTTTTAAGATAGACCTTACTGCTTACTGCTAATCTATGAGCTTCGGCCGGATCCATGTATAAGAGAAAACTCGAACTTTTGGCTATCTCAGTTTCAAGAATTCTAACTAGTTTATAAGCACATGATAATTGTCACAAAGAAGCAGAAATATAGTTGAATAGATGAGAATGTGCATGCAAGAAACAAACACTCTCTTAACATTAAAATTCGTTTTGAGGTAAATCAATATATCATTAGAAAGAAAAAATCAAAGAATGTAACATATTCAACATATAAATCAGAATGTCTAGAATCTGAAAGCAAAATTGTACCTCAGTCAACACATATAATTCTTAA
The DNA here is from genome assembly GCF_001854935.1 of Bemisia tabaci. Classification (NCBI taxonomy): domain Eukaryota; kingdom Metazoa; phylum Arthropoda; class Insecta; order Hemiptera; family Aleyrodidae; genus Bemisia; species Bemisia tabaci. The sequence continues at coordinate 712,193 of NW_017557621.1, forward strand.
ACAGAAATTATTATTGAGGTAGGCGATAGATATTTAATGCAGCATAGATAAACCGGGAAATTTGGAATACTTGAATAATTCACTCCAAGATGAGGAATATCATGTTAGTAATTAGAACTCGTTAGTTTTGAAACAAGAAGAAAAGAAAGCATCACCAAGTTTACTTTGAAACTAAATAATACAATAGACTTTTGAAATGGAAAGGCACAAGCTCATACTCAATTTGAAAAATGAATTTTTACTTTTAAACAAGGTATTGGCATCCCCCCCCCCTCCGAAAAATAATTCAAAATGGTAAGCTAAAGCTTCTTTTAACCAAGAATGCTTGATTACCTCCTTAAAATTCGAGTGCTCCATCAGAATCTGGTATAAATGGACATTTATATTTTTCCACATGCATTGCAATCAAGGGAGAGTTCTACCAATTTATGCATTAGGAGTCTTAGTGCATGCCATTGAAGGCAAGTGTGCTAAAACTAACTCTGCATAATTACACCAAACAAATCTGGTATTACTTCCTTGATTATTCATGATTACTTTTCCGATACAAAATTTCCCGAATCATGTAAGTATGAGGAAAAGAGGCACCTGTTACAACCATATTATCGGAACAAGAGCGAGTACCTAAGTAAAAAACGGAAGGTGGAACCTCATGTAAGGGGGTAAAAAAGATGGGTTTTTTTACGTATAGAGTGACTAGTTGAATTAGTGTGGTAACTTGTTTACTGAGATGATTTCAGACCATTCTTGATGCGCCTTAACTAAAATACCATTACCATTAGAAACCACTTCGCTCCAGAGAAACGAAAATTTTATGTAAGATTATATGGATGTCTAAAGGAGGCATGAACCCATTGACTAACTAATTCAGAAATGGAATAGTGACTAGTTCATAAAATAACGGAGGGTTTCTAGTCTGAGTGGATTGATCAATGGGTTTAATTACGAGTCTTAATTAAATTAGTAATGATGATACCTCTCAATTTAAGGTTTGAGGAGTAAAAATCCTATACGCGAAGTGGTGACGAGCCGCTAGCAGAGAGAAACTAATTGTTCTGTTTCCTCCTGGTGCGTTTTCCACCCTGGATTTTCAATGTTTGAGGAAGTTCTTGCATGAGGCTTCAGTTGGTGATCAAATTTTGTGTCGCCAACATAAATAAATTTGATAAAAAAAAATTGTGGCTTCACTCCTTTAGTCTTAAATTTTACTTTTGACTTTCCGGAAGTATCATCCATTGAACAACTAGTTAATTCATGCACTTAAGGTGATTCGATGGACGCCATACTTTGTGTCAGAACGGCATGCGATATATCGCATCAATTGGTTCCATTTTTTCAGCTACTCATCATTTTTCTTCAATTTTGAGATCGCAATTCTGTTGTCAGGAGACTAAAGCACTCACTTACCAATTTTAACAAAGCAATTCAACGTAGTAAAGGCATGGTTTTTTTGGAGAGAAAACATCGCATTCGATACTGATATCGAAACTGCACTCGAATGCGATACTTTCTCTCTAAAAAAACCACGCCTTTATTACATTGAGTTTCCTTGTTAAAATTGGTAAGTGAGTGCTTTAGTCTCCTGACAACAGAACTGCTATCCCAAAATTGGAGAAAAATGATGAGTAGCTGAAAAAATGGAACCAATTGATGCGATTTATCGCATGCCATTCTGACACAAAATATGGCATCCATCGAATCACCTTAATTTAATTCTACCAAGAATTGTGTGGTTTGAACTGTCAGCATGGTACTTTCGCCATTGTGAGTGAGCAAGGGACCTTGATTTAAGAGTTTTAGCCAGCGAGCATGGGAAACAATCCGATGTTCCATTGAGAGGATTGGCCTAGGATATGGCAGCAAATCGATGGCACGGAAGGTTCCGAGATTTTCCGACTCGTCAGTTTGCAACACACGTCAAAAAGTCAAGGAAAAAACCATTCGAAAAGTGGAAATTCAAGACCTGGTAAGACTATCAGGTGTTGCTAAGATCTGGCAACTGTTTATTCTCTGTTATAATAGGAATCTAGTGTGCTTAAAATGGCAATTCTAATCATGAAAATAAGACCATAATTTAGAGAAAATTTCCTCATAAAAATTAAATGAAGCGAATCCATTTCATTGAGGTTCTTTTACAGTGAAAAACAACATGCAAAATCTTAGCAACACCTCATGGCGCTTATAGGGTTTGGAATTTCCTCTCTTCATTTGGCAATTTTTACACAATGCGCCCATGACACTACTTTCAATTAAATGACTGTGCAACGTTTGGAGCTCTCCTAGCGACAGTGCTAAGATTGAAGCAACATTTTTAAGACATGACTTCCAAAACATCAGCTGAAACACTACTGAGCGTTATATAGCGCCCAATGTAGTAACGGCAATGCTAACAGGAAATGTTACCAAAAGAAATTATGGTAAAACGATTTTGTGACATACAGAGCAATTTAGGAAATACTTTGTTGTCATGTTAATGCACAAAGATCTCACAATATTTTTTGTGTATTGACATAAAATGCTGTGAGGGAATATTATGGTAACGTTTCCTTGACTACCTTTAACAGATGATGGATCAAAGGAAAAGTAAGGTTTCTTACAAACCTAACACGATAGTTCATGGGCTGGCATAAACACATTTGAAACAGCAGATGGAACATCAAAATTAAAAGAATACAACATGAAGGAAAGAAAGAAAAAAGAATAAGGACAGATGAAATTTCGTCAATAAAAAATAGAAACAGCACCGCTTGGGTTATTAAAGGTAAGGTAGGACAATTACCTTCACAAGACAAAGACAGTTGACTATGATGACGCATGAAACATACACTGGACAACACTTCAGTGGAGCCTTAGTTGCAAGATGTTTGACCGCAGAGGCCATGCAATCATGATTCTCTGTCGAGTGAGAACTCTTCCGACCCATTGCAGAATTAACTGAAAAATACTGTCTTATTCTTGCAATGGTAAACTGAGCTGTTACACAATACAAAAAAAATTAATTTCAAATACAACTGAAAAACATATGAAGACAGGAAACCTATGAAACCTAGATAACTTACGCAGAAAAAATATGAACAGTGGGCAGTCAAAATTTCCGCCACAGATGGCTTTTTATCAGTTATGTCCATTTGAGAAGCGATTTTTATGGTTGCTGCTGTAAACAGCAATATGGCAAATTTCCACAATTGAATACCAACCAGTCTCAGCCCTAAACGAAAATGAACCGATATATTTACTGAGGACCTATGTGTCAAAGTACAAGTTTCAAGAAAAATGGATTAAAGTGTACCATATGGCATGTGAGCCCAGTCTTAATAAGCATTCTTCCGACACTTACATTTGTGGCCTTAAGAGATTGAGCGCATGTCAAATAGCACACTTCTTTTCTTTTTATCTCGAAATTTGGATTTTAAAGCTTGGGCATTTTAAAAAAAAATATTTGCTCGATTTCCTCAGAGGGAAGTTTTGATTTATCTCATTGGCACTAGTTTTTATTGTATTTCCAATTTTTGAATTGACCTTGAAAGATGAATTCAAAACAGAACGGTTTAAATTTGCAACCTTACCCAAAAATAAGCAAACGACCGTTACCTGACTTTGAATATGTCAACATTTTCTTTTACAACATAATTTTTAATCGAATTTGAATGAAATAAAGGCACAATATTCGATGGTGAAAATTTGCCTTTAAGCAAAAGCTTGTATCTGGAGACCTTAACGGATCCCAACCAAATTTTTGGAGGTGAAACGGATGAGTTATGTTATTACTAACTAAAAACTTAACTTCCTCATATTTTACCAGTTAAATAAGAAACATCATTAGTGATTCTTTTTGAACACGAAACTTATAAGAGAAGGTTGACAAAATTGGGGTTGAAACAATTTACATTTTAGTATATTAGGGGAACATTCTAAAGATAATAAGAGAGGCATAAATTATTTATATAATTTAAGGTAAAAATACACTTCCATTGGGAGTGACTTGATCTGATGGATTTTTTTTTTCAACCTGAAATTGGAAAATGGATCCGAGTTGCCCTTATTTTAAAAGCCAAAATGAGAAGTCAAGTCGTCAAAAGGCCATGAACAGTGTGCACTAAGGAAATTGATGTTTCATGTACTTCACCAAAAAAAGTAAACATTTTGGCACACTTCTTCAATTATCTTCAAGCTCAAGGTGCCAGTAAACCTTCCACATAGTAAATTCAAAAATATGACGGGTAAGAACATTTTTGATCCACTGTTCAAAAATTTACGATTGACCTATGATGATCTTTCAGCAGGTTTAAGGGCACTTAAATTTAGCAATCAAAAATAAACTAAGTCATTGGAGGATAAAACATCACTAAAACTTGAGACCTAGAGACTCAATTTTGGAGACCTTTTCAAATTTTAACGATAGTTCACTCATTGATTTTTCCAACACCCATTTTTGATCTGTTGATAGCTCAGTGCCAGTCATTAAATTGAAGAGCAGATAACTTCCAAACTTAAATGTTTCTTTGTGCCTACTCGTATTTTGAACAATAATTAAGAATGTCTTTTTTCCATATTCTTTTGGTGTTACCTGCACAGAAGGTGTACCCTGACCTTCTGACTCCTTTTTCCATGTTAAACTATCAGTCAGAATTTCTAAGATAAAACCAAAATTTTTCTTTGATTTTTGTCAAGAAGATATCAATTGAAATACAATGGAAGTGTATTTTCATCTTAAAAAGTACATCAACATACTGATATCTACCTCCCAACACCACTGATTGTATTTCTTGTACACATTATGAGATCATAATAACCAATACCATTAATTGCCTTCTTTCTTTTAGTAGAATTAGAAAATTCTAAGTGATAACCAGAAAAATTTTAACATTTCAAAACGAAAATGTGGCTGTTCTAACTTAATGAATTTAACAAGGTACAAAAATTGGCGGGTTTTTTTTTTAGGATTTTCACGGCTGGGATAGGTATTGGGTATGATACAGACCAAAAACCATAACGAAGAAAATAATGTAAAATTTGTTACAATTGGATGAAAAAGAGAATGGAGGTAAAAAAAGGGGGGAAAATGTATGATTAGAGCGAAATGAGAAACTGAGAAGAAATAATTATGCATGTCTTATAATCAAGTTCACATGGTAGAACCTTACAGACTGGTAAAGAAATGATAAGATCGGCCCAGGTGTTAAGTTTCTACATCCAATGCTAACAAAGATACCTACGATTTTTTAAAATGAAAAATAAGGTGAATGATATCATTTAACCAAGTGTTGCATACCAAGAATCCTTCTACTTCAGTTAGATCAATCAATTATGAATAGTATTTGCAATTGTTGCTTGGTATACATCAATGATAGGGCAAAGGTGAAATAACTATAATATTGACGCCTCCTGCACCAAAGAACATTATCTCGATTGAGCTGTTTCAGTATTTCTAACTGAAATTATATTTTTTAAAGGAGCACCATCCCAAGAATTCGCCTGAAATTTCCAGTGATTTTTCTTTACACTTAAAAGAAAAGACACCAAAATTTAAAACAAATCTGTGCAATGGTTTTCCCATGAAAAAATTTATTTTTTTGTTTGAGAGACAATAATATGTATAAGCACAGTAGACTGCGGCATTCTACTGTTTTTTGGGCTACGATATTTCTGATACAATATCAGGGGCAGAAACTTAGAATGAATGTATCGCACTGCTTTTTGCTAATCTATAAGATTCAACCAAGAGCACATCAATTTTGCAATCTGCATAACTAACCCATTCAAACTATCCTAAACAGTGAGAGGAGCCATCAAAGAGCTCCAACAGGTTTTTATTTGCTGTCAGGCGATTTGCTTTTACTAAACATAAGCTCATTGTAAAAATGAGGAATAAATTGTCTCGCCCTACGTTCAGCTTCACTTCTTTGGTCGATGAAGCTGCTCGGAGGTTCAGGTTCGGCTTCTCTCTCTTTAAGCTCTTTCTTAGGAACAATTAAATTAGTGGCACTTGGTACGGAGTTGGTCAGGGATTTCAGCTGCTTGATGGTGTTGACCATTTCCTCCGTCTTTGAGAAGAGCTCTTTTTGTGCAACAGAATAGTCTGTTGGATGAGTGGTAGATGGCATTGTTGACGAGGATGGTTTTTCTTTTTCTCCCTCTTGATTCTGATTTGGGTTTGGAGCTTGAACTTCACTGTCTGGTATACTGCAATACAACTTCTTATGCAGTCGTATAAGCCTGTCGGTTTCTGGATTGCTAGTTTTCTTCTCTTTCATTCGCCTGTTCTGGAACCATATTTTTATCTGCCTCTCCGTCAGACCGAGCAGAGGTGCAAGGACTCGCCGCCTTTCCGTTGGCAAGTAAGTGTGGAACTTGTATTCCTTCTCAAGCTCAAGAGTTTGGAACCGTGAGTAAACGCATCTATGCCGGCCTCGCTTCAACCATTCTGAAAATACATAAAATCAAAGTGTGAGAGCCAGAAACAATACTGCACTGATGAGATTTAAAGAACTAATACAAAGCAAAATGCATGCATTGCTGAACACAAAAGTTGCTGAGGCAAAAAGGGTTCCATCCCAAAGATATCAATAAACTTACCGCAAAATCATGGACTAGCGGGTTAAAGCTGGAGAATGAGTAAGTATGTTTATGTATGTGTGGATAAAAATTGAAAAGAAAAATCAGAGACGACAAAAAGGGGAGAATGAGGCAGGAATGAAGAAAATCTACTTTAAACGATAAGAGAGTAAAAGCGTTTTTCAAACAGGAAATGAATCAATTAATTTTTATTTACATGAAATTCAAGGACTCCTTGTCAATCTCCACCGCTGAAATCATTATCAAAGCTGAGTCGCCAAATTTGTTCATTAAGGTATTAAAAGAACACTTTTTACAAAACCCTCTCTACACCTTGTAAGAGTTTTTAAATTTGTAAGATTTCTCTTTTTTGTAACTTTTTCTAATGTGACTTGTATTGAGCCTTTCTGTTCAGGCTAATGTACTAATCTTTACAAATAAATGAAGGTAATAAAATGGAGAACCAAAGGAGTTCTTTGAAGATTTATCTAAATTTTTATTTTTCAATCGAGAAAATGGTTCTCAAAAGTGACAAAAATCTTGTCTAAAAACAGGTTTGTTAAAATTTGATATTTTACTTAACAACTTTTTAAAGAGTTGCGAAAATTTGATAGGGCAGAGGCAGCAAAAAATAAAAGAGATAAGCATTCCAAAAGCTTTGTTTTGCACTGCTCCATTACATATTCAATCCTTTCTTTTCAAGTTACCATTCAATAGATGCTAAATAGATAACAAGAAAAAAAAATCCATTATACATTTTGATTAAGGATTATTTCAGAGATTTGCGCCCTACTTATTGAAAAAAAGGAGGTTGTTCTCTTGGTGAGGTTTTAGAATCGAGACTTCTTCAGTGCGGAATGCAACCGGGATTTTTTTTAAAAAAAAATAGACCTTGACTCAAACTAAAATTATAAAGAAATGAAACAAACATTTTATAAAAATTGATTTCATTTTATAATTCTTTCAATTCAGTCAGTTAAAATTGGTCAAACAGTTGACCAAATCTGAGGGCTAAAAGTGTATGATTTGTAACTGCATCTTTTTTCCAACATAGGGTGGACTCAACACCACAAAACTGAGATTGCTTGATTTGCTCCTCCCTTCATATCTTTTCATGCTTTTTCGTGATCACTTATATTTTAGGAAGAGGAGGGATAAAATCTGTGGGTATGCCAAATAAACCACTGACATCATGAGATCCTGTTAGTTTAGGTAATCTTTGTTCAAAGCATAGGGAAAATGCCCTCGCAAAGAAGTAAAATGGAAATACTGTGTGCAAGTTCGATAATCAGGACTAGACGGAATTAGAGGAAGGGGCCCTTTCGTTGTTGTGTTAAAAAAAAAAAAAGAAAGAAAAAAAAAACATATCGAATAAGATGATCACAAAACAAGAGCTCCTAAGATGTAAAATGGCACTACTGATTAGCTGTACATTACATACGTTTGGAGACTTTACTACATTTTGGAAGAACTCTCCACTAAATGAGTATGAGAATGTATTACAAAAAGAAACTTTTTCATGTTTTGCCGAAAGGTACAGTCACAAATAGTTTCCTAAGTAGAATAGACATATTACAAAAAAGTGGGAATTGAAAATTATATAATGTGAGACCATCATCGAAAAAGAGATCTTAGTCCACAAGTACTCAAAGTTATGTGATTGACACTGGACAAGAACATTAAGGACTATCCTAAGAACATCAAGGGACAAAAAAGTTTTAACTAAACCAAAGATATGGCAATTTCAAGTTTCTGTTTGTTCATTCTTAAAAAATCAATTTCCATACTTCAGAGAAAGCTAAAACTCTGATTTGCCATGTTCAGAGCAAGATAGTGCCATATTGACAAGGAAACTGCAAAAATTCATTTCTCGGTTGCGATGTTTCAAAATCTTGACTCCTACTTCATATTTTAAAACGAGACTGAACCAACATCACCACCATAACTTGAAATTTTCACAGAATACTTTATATAGATATTAAAAATCACAGAAGTTTCCAAGAGATAACGTGGAGTGGCTATCCATGTAGAAAATGAAGTATAACAAGCAGACTGCAAAGCCGCAAACCAGGGCACACATTTCTGCAATTCCACCATCAATGTTAAAATGCAACTTTATGCGCTCTATTGGCGAAAAAATGAACTAAAAACTACTACTAAAATCTTGTATCCATAGACTAAGGTCCCTTTTCTCGTAGACAGTCTTACATGAAAGTTTCTGGGGTATTTCAGAAAGTAAAGAAAGAAGATAATGATTTAATCATTTTCTATCGGAGAGGTGTGAATCCATTGCTTTTTAAGATTCCTTGCGCCATTTTTTGAACTACGCAGAGGATGAGAATGTCCAAAAATCACTGCGATTTGATCATAAATAGTACAAAGAAATTCACAGGAAGTTCCGAACGATTTATGAACATGAGATTTCAAGTATATGCGCAATGAATACACAAGCCAAGAGACAAGGTCTTGGACTTCCCCCTCTGCAAGAAATTGATTCAATCTAATGTAGCCTCAACTCGTCCAAGAGTAGGCATGAAGATAAACTGAAGGAAAATGTAGTTAGCTTAAGTATTCTTATACTTGTCAAACACTTTAATAATTGTGAGATTCTTCAGAAAAAGAATGTACACAGAAAATAAAGAAGAGGGGCAACTCCTTTACAAAATTCACATGAGTGCATTTTGATTTTGGGACATATTAATTTGAATTCGATTGGACTAGATAAATTTAATAATATATAATCACTGAGAATAAATTAAATTTTAAATGGCTTGATGTCTCGTGATTAACTAACTAAAACAGCCAGAAAAGGAACCTGTAAAGTCATCAAATCTTCCAATGAAGATCTTTATTCATAATATTTACACTAATTTTCTTTTTTCAAACAAGAAAAATCATCTCTAAAATCGTGGCGAGGGGATCCTCTTGAAGAACTACAAAACTGACGTTCAGTATTTTTTTTTCTTTTTAAAACAAGTGATGTGCCTCTTTCACTGGTTACTTTTACCGCAGGGAAGCTTGATGACAGAGTCGCACATGAGGTAGAAAAATGGACTGTTTTCGCTTGAAGGAACCGCTATTTTCAGCTACTAATTACACCAAGGAGAACTGTGCACATAGGGTTTGCAATATTTCTGGTTTCTTTGGATTCTATTCGTTTGCACATAATTATTTTTAAAAGAATATGTCCTGATGTTTAAATATATTTTTCTTGTGAATAAATAAAACCTAGAATTATTTCAAAATTGGTGCAGACAAAGCATATTTTCTTCGGAAAATATAACAAGAAAAGAATAATGAAAAAAGCAATTCCATCGAAAAAAGTACTATTCAAGTCAAGACAAGCTTACTGAACTAATATTAAGCTTTAATAGGACGAGTGTCTCAATGTTGAGACAAGACATGTTTTGCGACTTGAAACTTAAATTTAGCTTTGTAACTACAAATATTGCAGTTGAATTGAGGTTCTTTGCCACATTCTTGTCGAATATGTCTCCTTAAATTGTTCCATGTGGAGTATGACCGACTGCATCTTAGACAGGTGTAGCTTCCTTTCTGTTTGGGAGGCCAAGGCGGCGGAAACGTGCTAGAGTATAAGGAGTCTGAAACATAGAGCAGACGCATTAGTAATCAAAATTAAATAATGATAAAGTGACTGAATTCTTGATGGAGACGACATGTCAACCAAATCATCATTGAAGACCGGATAGACTTACAGCTGATCTTTGACTTTAATAGCCAGCCTAACTGACTTTAAAATTTTCACTGCTGGAGTATGACTGAAAGATTTTATTGAACATGATTCAATGGAGAACACAAAGAAGTCCTGACCTGGTGTAGATATATGGCCAATTCTGGCGGACAATAAGGAGTGAAGGGACCAAAACAAACCCAAGAGAGCTTTCCTTGAATAAAAATAAGATGTAGGTATACTTACAGTGATTTTTTCTTTTATGGGATTCAACAGAAAATTTTAGGATAAAAATATTTCAATTATAATGTACTGATGAGCACTATCTCCTGCTAAGAGGGGAGTTGTTATCACTGAACTGATTTTAGAAATATTTTACAAATAATTAGACCCGTGAATAGAATTTAATCTTACGAGTAGGCGGTGTTAGGGAACAGATAAGGAGACAACTGTTCTCATGGTGGTTTTTTGTATGAACAGCATCGATGCAAATCAAACTATATTTGCTGGACAAGATGCAGGGTCTGCTCAATAGCCTTTGGAGCGCAAAAGATTGAGATAATTCTCAGGAAGGATGCTGCAAACTACTTATTTGAAGAGCATACACCCTGACATATGAACTACATGGCCTATCTCTTGAAATTGCAGTCTGTTTGTGCGGCAGTAGAGGACTGATGAAAAATTAGGTGAAATTCCAGACTATGGGCCGTTCATGACATATGTACCGCTAAGTTTAGGATTTTCGTCACCCCTACGTTTTTATGCCGTAGGTACCTATTCTTTAACTTGTAAAAACTGAATGGCTTGACTCCTCTTTACAGAATCCTCTCTTCTTTTGAACGTTACATATTTTATGAACGGCTACTAGAAAGATTATTTTATTTCCTGCCAAAAATGCTTGAAACAATGCTATGGCAAGCTGGTGCGTACTCAATCAACATTGCAAGGTAATTTCTACCAAGAAAAACCAATTTTTCCATTATATTGAAAGCACCTTTGGCAAAAAAAATTGACTTCTCTCATTATTATTTACTTTGAAAAAGGAGAAGGAGAAAAAATCGGAGACACGCTGCTAATCAAGTAATTATAACAAGTTTATTACATGATATATTTATAAGTATGTAGCATGTTTGCATAAATTGTCACCACAGATAATTAAAGAGTAAAATAATAAATAAACTAAAATTAAATTCAAATTAAACTATTAGTAAAGATAAATAAATAATGATAAGTATAGAAAATACAGACTGGCATTGACAATGTTCTCAATAATCAATGAACTTACAGGGGAAGAGGGATATTATCATTGTCAATAAATTAATCAAAGTTGGGTAAAACGAAAGCACATTTAAATTCAATGAAGTGTTAACTAAAGTTTATCAATAATGTTCCATGATATAATATTTAAATTTGTGTTTGAGCAGATATTAATTAACTTTCCTAGCTTCACAATTATCACCGGACAAAGCTAAAATTAATACTTAAGAGAAGGAAGGAAAAATAAAAAAAATAAAAAAATCACAAAAGTACCTAGAAAATTTACGAAATTTTAAGGGATTGAAAAGGAATTGATTTCTTTTTAATGCAGAGACCAGAAACCAAGGCAAGTCTAGACTCTTGTTGAATAGTTTTCAAAGGCAAGCTTTCGAAAGTTCCATGAATTTACTTTCAATAAAAATCAATAAATAAATTAAAAAAAAAATTAATCTCTGAAGAGGAAAAAGGCAACATTTGGATTCTTAAAAATATTTAAAACTTCGACAACTATTAATGAATGGAAATTTCCGGCGGGAAGATCCTATTTTAAAACTGTTAAATAAACGGTGGGAGCTCCACAATTTTTTGCCATTTTTGACCAAAAAAATGATTCAAGTTTAAAACTGAGGTCTAGGTAAATATTTTGGGAAACAACCCAAATATATAAGGTGATAAAAATGGCTATACGGCTCAAGGAAACCTAATTATCTTGAGGTGGTTACTTTTTACTTTGCAGTGGAGATTTATTTGTCTCCGAGTCAAATCTTACAATCAAAATACCATGCAAAAAATTAACAATTCGCCGGCAACGGACATCTACTAATACACAGAGACGAGTCAACTTTTCCCCGTACATTTAATCCCAAAGCACTTTGATTGTTTGACTCAGCCTTCTAGGCAGACATTTACACGAGTAAATTGAGGCTTTAGGTGAGGGAAAATGAAGCAAAGAACTTGAGATTCATAGAAACAAGTTTGAAATTTTAGTATGTTCTCTGGCTGAGAATTTTAAGGATATGATTTTGACCATTACTGTGCCTTTAATATTTAGAGAACTATATATGGAAAACTAGAATCCTCAATTTTCAAATTAATGTTTCTGGCAAAAAGGTGTAAGCAGCTGAGGACCTCATCACAAAAAAAGCCTCAATTAGTAGCATTAGTTAAAATCAGGAAATAGAGTGGAAGAACATAGGAATGTGAAGGGCAGCTCTGGTATAATACTGTTTAATAGCAAGATATTGATCAGCAGATACAAAAACGACATGATGAAATTGACAGTGGAGGTTTTCAAAAATGTAATTCTTTGAAAGAAAAAAATGAGTGATTTCAAAAAATATCCCTGAGTTTTTCTGAATTTTTCATTACTGAATATAGTCCTGAGTGGGTTGTGAACTTAATTCAAGTTCACAAGAATTGTCACATTTAACTGAATAATATATAGAGAGGCGAAGAAAAAAACTAGCAAACCAAGAGCACCTGAAGAAAGAGAAAAAGATAATTAGGATCCTTCTCTTTCATCATTTTTCCTGAATATAACCTAATTTTATTTTTACAAACAGTAACAAAGGTAGGATGATGATATTCTTGCAGAACATGAAACTAACAGGCAGTTTTAACATTAGTTGAAAAAAAAAAATCTTACACGAGTAAATGAGTAAACAGCTAGAGACAAAGCTATCAAAGAGGTAGTGAAATTCCATAAATTGACATGGTACAACTGATACGTTCCTAGGTAAGCTTGAAAAAAGAAGTGTATGATGTTATACACTGCCTAGATGTAAAATTACATGACTACGTAATAGGTGCTGTGGAGATTTTTTTATGTCATGTCAAGTCAGATAATTGAGGTATTCCCGCATGAAAACTGGGAATAGTTTTGTACATTAGACAAAACAGAAATACAGACATTTGCTTTTTTTTCATGCCTTAGGTGAATTTGAAAAAAAATTTTCCCCCTCTGGGGGAAGGGATGACTGAATTATCAGAGGGGAGATTCACTTGATGTGGTGCATTGATAAAAAGCAGCAATTTTAGGAAGGATAAAAATAATTGAAGTTTAGGGTGTACATCGAAGAAAATACCAAAATCTATTGGCTCCCCTATTACATTGGCCGGTCACGTTTGAAAGAGAAAAGAAAAATACTTTATAAAACAGCATGCGGGCACACAATTCATCACTTGGCTCATGCCAGAAAATGGTGTGCCCCAAGAATGATGGTATGTTCTAGACTGAAGTAAATTTGATGACTCAAGATCTTGGTCAGCAGAAAAAAAATGGCCAATTTGCCAGGCTTTGAGTAATAATATTTAGTGGAAAAGTTGTTCACTGGCCTGAATGCAAGTGGTTTGAAAAATAAAGGAGAGAAATAATCAGAAGCCTACAAAATATGTAAAAAGAAATCTTAATCCTAAACGAACATGAAAATTATACACGTGGAACTTAATGATAGGGCAAAGATCAATGGTGCATGATGGTAGAACATACGTTATTTATACAAATGTACATGAGGATCAATAAGAGGACAAATACTTGATTGACTTATACTGGATTGACTTATACTGGATTGAGATGATCAACGCATTAGCATATGAAACATGCTAAACTGCGAGTCCGAATGAGCCCAATCTTGGAAGGCATCCATGCCCAGGACTTCCAGGGAAATATTTCGTGAATGGGTTCAATGAGTAGAACGGGTTACATTCAAGTTACAACAAAGAAATTAACGCCATTGATAAACACCCTCCAGACTGTTTTCTACATCACAAAGAATTCTTTAGGCTTGGAAATTTTGTAATTTTATGGTTAAATTTTCAAAATGTCTCACAATTTTCCATCCTCTTAGAAATACTATGAGAATTATGTTTTAATCTTAATAACAATGAAATTTCTGTTTTTGCAAAATAATAATGACGCTATCTTCAAAATAGCGTGAAGAAAAATAATCAAAGCCTCATTCAATATAATTGATAGTATATTTGCAATCATTGCTGATGTAGGTCTGGAATTTTTTTTCACTTTCAGAATAATAAGGAAGATATTTTGTGGTAGTAAAGTTACATAGGCTTGTTTGACTCAGAAGAATTAACAGTAGTATAGTGTCCCAAGTGACATTAAGTAAACTTTTATTCTTAAAATGTGAATTTTTTTATTCAAGTAACCCATTCTACAAACATAATATCAAGAGGAAAAAGTGAAAAAGGAAGTATACAGAAAAAAATCACAGTTGACCTATAATAATGTAGCGAACAGGGTGAGAAACAAGATAGAAACTCAGTTGCCTGTAAATGAAATTTCAAAAATTCGTCGAAAATAAAGGATTCCATCTAAATACTAACAGAACTGTACAATGAACAAAAATAAAAGTTATTCTGCAGGCACTGAAATCTGTATCAATAGAAAATCGTATTTTATAAAGGTAAGGACAAGTAAGGCGAGATTCCTGAATGAGGAATCTGAGGAACAGGAAACATTTTTTCAATGAGTATAAGATTGACCTGACAAAAGAATGACGAGTAGATTCGGTCACTGAATTACAAAAAAGAGGTTTAGTTTTTCAGAGACTTTAATAACATGTTTAAGAAGAGCGGTTCAACTGAATTTTTTTTAATAGTTTTGAAATTTTAAGGTGAGGAGCAAAATTCCTGCATTGATTGATAATTTTCAATGAAAAATAGGGGCAGTGTATGAAAACAGAATTTAACTTTCCAGGTGTCCGAGTAACTTGAATCACTTTACGAACAAATATTTCATCATTTCCTACATGAAGGCGCACATTTCTTCTGCGCTGTTTCAGTATTTCCACTAAAATTTTATTTTTTTATCGGAGAGCCATTGCAAAAATTTGCTGATAAATTTCAGTTTTTATTTCTAAAAGTGTGAAGAAAAATCTCTGGAAATTTCAGGCAAATTTATGCAAAAGTTCTCTTATGGAAAAATAAAACGCCGGTAAAAAATGCAGTAACGGTGCAATCGAGATATGTCCCTTTGTGCGGGGGACAATGATTTAGGTGATGCATAAATGCTGTTCATTCAGTATGCTGCCGAGTGGACAAAACGTGCAGAATGCAATTAAATAATTATACCTTTCTCAGCCTTTCTCGGAAATAGGAGATTGAAGCATTACCATTCCGATTTCAACTCTGAATTTTAATTAAGAGGCATTTTCCCTGCCCCTACGATATTTCAAGCTGCTGACGATCCTGACACTTGTTTTTTCTTCCTGATTGTTTCATATCAACTATAGATCTAGCTTCCATAGGATAATCCTAAGATAAGTAGGCAGCCATCACATATTTAAGTAAGCGTATTTAGCAAAACAGAGCCATTACTAAGTGATCTATTCTAATATCCTACAAAAAAAAAAAAAAAATATAGAAGTCATTAAAGAATAATTGTAAAAAAGGGAAAAGAAATTACCAAAACCATATTGTGCAATTAATTTTCTTGGCTTAGCAAAAATAACAACTACCTAGTAATCTAGATGGACCGTTGCTCATTTGAAAGTCGGTAGCTAAGTACAGCTTAAACTTTTTCAAAGAAGAAAATTTAAGAATTGAGGGCACAACTAAGGCACACTATCAAAAGTATCTAAAAAATAAATACAAATACTGATAAAAAAAACGTATCAAAAAGTAACAAGGGGATACTTTCCTTCAATTTTAAAGTTTTCTCAAAAATTAAGTTTTATAATTCGTTTTTTTTTAAAAACCGAGTATCACAAAGGGTAGAAAAAATCATTAATATCCAAAACTATATGCCAAAAAAATTTATAGAAAATTTTAGTTTGATACAGCTAAAAATTTAAAGGCAACAACTGCACAGCTTACAAAATATTATCACAAGAACTTATACATCACAAATTTAAAGACATCACATTCAACCTTTATTACCTGCAGACTTTTCAAATTTTAGGAGTGGTATGTATTCACCATGGAGGGGGCTGAAATAAGTATTTCCTCCTTCAATTGGCTCAGTACGTCACTAAAGGGCGTTTTCCCTGCATGAGCTACACAAATAAGCAGGAGTGATTCTAAAATGAGTGACTGACAGATAATCACGGTTGACTGTATGCGATAAATACTGCATACGTTACACACAAATGCATTCTTAATTAATTCAAATAGTTTTTTATGTATCATTGAAGTAGCCAGTATGATCAAGAGAATAAAGTCACTGACAAATTAAGTCTGACTGGAAACATGTGTTTACTCAGTTTTGCAAATCTCAGGGTTCAAAAGTCTGCTATTGACAACTGGTTTTGAAAAACTACTGATCATAGAGCAAAATACAGGGAAACAGGAAAAAGATTGACCTAGCCATACATGTTTTCTCATGAAAAATAAAGCTTCTTGTTGGATGAAAACTGTTTGCCTCTTGTTTTAAACATAATTAGTGATGTTGAGTTATCAAGGTTTGAGGCTGAAGTGTGCTCACATTCAGGTGTTTGAAAAGCAAGAGCTGCAGAAATAGCTGCCTCAGGATTTGTATATTATTACTAACTCATAAGACCATAATTAATGCTATTTCCACAGAATTATGAGTCTTGGAGACTTTGTAGACTTCACCATAGGCTATAATACAAGTAAACAAAATAAAATAAAAAAAATGAGAAAAGTAAGAAACGAAGATATCGATTGGAACCATACAAAAAAGGATCTTAAAAAATCATGTACAAAATGCTTAAAAATACTTAAAACTAACTGCTAAATGAGTGCTGGAGGTAAGACTTATCAAAAAAGATCTGTCATTAAGTAAGTAAGAGAGCGAATCTAGAATCTTGCTCAGTAACATTTTACATCACACAAAAGGAACTAATAAGATTAAATTTAAAAGGGAGGTTTACTTAGAAAAGAGAAAGTTGTAGAAAAGAAGTTATTCAAGAAAAGTGTCAACGATAAAACATTCCTCGGCAGCAACAGTTAAATGGTTATGTTGAAATTGAGAGTAATGAATTTCATATTGAAGGAGACAACTTTAAATTGAATTTTTTAAATGGTTAGTAAAAGTGGAACAAACGAAAGAAAAGATCAACTGGAATAACTGGAAAAATTGTAAAAATCATTTTTCAGCTATTAATTACTTTGAGGTCTAGTAGAGGAATTGTTCCTGAGGATGGTTCCTATTCCTTATTTATTACGCTAACGGAGTGATTCTTATGTTGTGACGAACTGATTTTGTGGTAAACAAAGATTCAAGTCCTTAACGACAGTTATATTTTTAACAGGAACAATTTTAAAAACAGTAATGTCATTACAAAACAAACATGTTCAAAATTTACAAAATAGATAAATAAAACTAACGCGTAAATTACAAAAGTATAGTAACATGAAACAAAAATGAGCAACACGCCAAGTTTCCTCATGACTATGTACAAAACAGTGCCTACTCCTAGGGGGAAAACAGTGATAAACAGTAGAAAGGAGCACCAATCAACTAATCGTACTGTCAAAAGCAAAGTAGATATCTTACATTCTTAGTTAATTCAACATCGCTCTATTCAAAAGAATTAGAATAAGACTTATTCAAAATGGGAGGCACGATTTTGACAAACCGTAATTTGATCGTCAAAATCAGCTTTTTAAAACTCTTCCGCTCTAGAATATGTCAGTATACTGTCATGTCATCTAAATTAGAACTGATTCCGTGCCTTAGGGACAAGGAGACATAACTTACTTCGTTTAAAAAATTGGAGCAAAAAAATAGGAGCAAAGAATAGGAGCAAAAATTCAAAGGAGGCTTGACATTTTGCGAGTAAAAAAACTCTGGAAAAAAAACCAATTTTACGATCAAATATTTTTAGAACGCGGATTTAAGAGAGTATACAGATACGAGAACTGCCATGAAAAAGTTAAATTAGGTTTTGGTTGGTCCGGTTCTCCTTTTTAATTTATCGTTCTAAAAGGGAATTATATCAAAATTAAAATTTTCCTGCCTCTTATTTTTTTGTTGTGAAAAATAATTTGACAAACAGGTTTAAAACTGATGATTTTTATTTTTGATGCTCTAATTTATCTTTCAAAGGAAGGTATTGAGCCTTTGGGTTGGCGTTGGACTGGGTTGAATGAACTTCAATTACTTTATAAGAATAAACATTAAGAGAAATAAAGAAGGCAGAGAAGTTAGTAGATGTTGCATGGTTTAATGGATGATGACTTAGAAGGGAAAGAAATTAATTTTTTAAAGGTATCCTCTCTATTGAGCCAAAGTGTATGCTATGTTGTGAGATCATGTGACATAAAAAAGTTGATGGTACAGGGATGTAAATGTAATCATACTGAATGGAAAATGGTGGAGAAGAAAAGAATAGCCAGAGAAAAATCAGGTACAAAAAACTTTTAAGTAGAGGTATTCCTCTTCTGAAAGGCATTAGTGATTTTACAGTGGACAAAAAAACACTGACAGTGACAGCTTTTCTCCACATACAAACTAGAGGCTTTAACGAGGCAAATTGGTGTAATTATTGACCTTGTTGACTGTTGAATTTATGATCGTTGGCCTGACGATCTTGGAAGGTTACCAATGTATTCCGGACACATCAGAGATCAGATCTTGAGATTTTCAAGGAATTTTGTGCAAAATTGGCTAAGAAATTAAAAAATTAAAGCCAGTTAGAGGGCTCTAGTTTAGACTAAGAGAAGAGCCTTTGAGAGAGTTCAGGCAAAAAAAGAAGAAAAAAAAAGAACAGTGAGAAAAAAGGGCAAGTAAGGCATATTGAATTCGTCTTGGTATGTCATTGTCAGTAGAAAGTCACAAAGAAAAATAATTACTGTAAACTTTAGACTGAAGAGAGCTTAAGTAAGAGATATTACTCCTCAGATTCAGCCAGAAAGTTTTTTATGACCACTACCTCACATCACATCCCTCCAATTTGAGGGTGGCCTTTCAATGAGAGAAAAATATTAATGGTAAAAATAAGTGCTATATCCTGAGAAAGTCAGTAACTTAAGCGAGGGATTGGCTTGCGTCTATTAAAGATGAGGATAAACATCAAATTGAACCCTCAAACACAATACTCTCTCGGAAATACATCAAAATTTTAAAATAAATCTTGTTCTTGTTTTTCACATGTGTAATGTATGTCACCTCAGTTATTGGAGATTTAGAGCTACAAGTTGATCTCCTTTTAGTCATTCTAAATTGTCATATAACCTTTGAAAATACTGAATACAATCAGAAGTAAGAAATTTATTACAGACACCACATGCCTCTGTTGAAGTAGACCAAAAGTATTAGATCAAAAAGGGCGTAAGTCATAGGAGAAGGGGAGCTGGGAAAAGTAGGGGTCTCATGTTGACATGACCAATGGTAAATGATAATTCTACTAGAGACGGTAACATGAATGAATTCGGGATTGGGGAAATCTCACTGGTTTTCTCAAAATGGTAACAAGGTTGAGATGAGAAAAGCTATGAGGGAGATAATAAGAGGAAATTAAACCAGTAGGTTCTTAAACAATGGGATACAGTGAAAACTGGAGATCATCTGTATTGAATCTATGGGAGAGGCTAGCATGTGTTTTAAAAGCCAGCATGAAATGATGATGGTTGGTGTGAGGTAGTTGATTTCTGAGCAAGATAAAGGGTTTGGATGTTTTCGTAGTAAAAAAAAATATTGAAGTGAAAAAAATTAGTTTTCCTTCTTGAAAAGAGAGGACACTGGCCATGAAACTAAAAATAAAAAGCATCATTAATTTCTAAAAATCCTGAGGATAGTATTATGTTAAGAGTAAGCAGCAATATTAATTAAAGGTGAAATACTTAGGATGTTTTTTCAAGTTTGAGAAACTTCATAAAGAGGATGAGATAAATGGTAAGAGCGGCTCAATCAGTATTGAATCACATGAGTTCAGAGCAATTAAGCTCGGGTACCTAGATAAAACCTTGTAAGTACTCAGCACTTAACTTTCTTGTCCTAATGTTCGAGAGTGAATAGTTCACATCAAACTTATTGAGGACCATTATAAAAGTCTTACAACTAAATATTAATAGCAATATGAGAATAATGAGAAGAATTCGGTTGCTTATCATACAAGTAGATGAAAAAATAAGATTTAAAATAGAAGAAAACTTGGCGTTTCAATAAGTAATACAACACAGAGAGGTGAGGGTGGGAACAAGAGAGATTTGCGAAAATACTCCCATCAAAAAGACACTCACAATGAATATTTTAACAAATCATCAATTTGATGATAGAATAACAATTAAAATCAATTTCTGACACGATGCAATATTTAATGGTTCATACTTAAAACATAACTGAAACTTGACATTCAATGTATTGCTGCTTTTCTGCGCAGGAACCAAGATGTAATGAGCACAATAAAAATAAGAGCAACTTAAATTAGAAATTCCCATGACTACCGCGCTAATGAAGAGAGGGTAAAATGATGCTTCACTCCATGATAGGCATAGCTAGCTTCATTACAATTAGTTTTCGCTGCGCAAATGATGTGATACGAGGTCAATGAAAACGCCTTCATCACTTAAATGCAAGCTTGGATAACGTTATAACTTAATAGAGTAAAGGAAAACTTAAAGACAAAACAGGGAAGAGAAATAAATACTACAGAAATAACAGACTGAAAACGGTAAACACAAGTTGAAAGTTAGGACTGACTCATCGAGACGGCAGAGAGGGAAAGTTAACTTTCAAGCGCTGTCATTTGTTTCGGTAACATTGTTGAAGCATGCAGAAAGAGTAGGCCTTCATCAGGAATTCGGGCACGGTTCACCCTAAATACGTGTCTGTGTCTATGTCTATGTTTCTTTCACTCGAACAAATCCATTATTAAGTTGATACTTCATCATTGTTTCTATAGTCAAAGATGCGTATCATTGATAAAAGCAAGAAAAACTTAGATCACAGGTTAAAAAAACCTGTACCGTCAGACATGGAATCATCAGAAAAACTGACAATTAATTGACAGAGAATTAATTGAGAAATTCAGAGTAATATACAAAGCCTGGTGGTATGCAAGCTTCAATTAACGGCAGGTAAACAAATGAGCACTTTAAAAATTCCAATTGGTAAAAAAAGAAATGAAGAGAATATTGTTGAGTTTCTTTCTGAGGAACCGAACCAAAACATTTTAGGTAGATCACTATTATTCAGAGGACCTGATCAGCTGAATAATGAATGAACGTAATACCTAGGTAAGCGCAAATTATACAGATTTCACTGACGTGTTTGAAGGGTAGGGTTTAGGGAGGATTCCAAATTTTGTACTAGGGAATAAAAATTGCACATGAGACTCATCAGAAAAACTGACCAGAATTATAGAAAAATTAAAGTTTGTGGTTGGCGTTAATGAATAGTTGATCAATTATTATTGTTAATCATGTTGTCAGCCGTTTTCTTTTCTACATGCAGATCTAGAGTTGTATTGTTCGAGGGATGAACAGGGACAAAAGGAACAATGCTTGAGCTAGAGTGATACTTGCGGATATGAACGCGGAGATTGCCGCTCTGCTTGGCGCGATAATCACAGTGTGGACATTGATGGGCCGGCTCCTTCCCGCCGCATTCGAACACCTCGTGTCGTTTCAGGGTGCTTTTCCACCGGTACCTCTTGCCGCAGTGCTGGCAACTGTATTGGTTCTGACTTGTTTGTCGAACGTACTTCGGGTTGGGGTCCCACCCTTGAACCCAAGGCATGTACTGTTTCATTGAAAACCCTGAAAAAAACACCAAACGTCCCTTTACAAATCTGCACAAACATTGAAATCACACGAAAATTTAGCCTCAAATTAGACGCTATCAATCAAAATCAGGTGAAAGGACGGCAACTCTGCCGTGCAACGCAAAAACGCCGTTAATGCCATTTTACATTTTTTGAAAACAATGTATCATAGCAGAAAAACTTGTGTGCCTTGGGACAACGTTTTCACAGAATTCTTTCGCAAATACTATCAAGAACTTCACTTGAAAGTTTGAGGTGCATGGGTAAAACAGTTTTAATGTTATAAAGTGTTACGTTACAATAAAAACGAGGGAAAATCTTGATGGATTTACGGCGTTCTTACTTCGCACGACAGAACTGGGGGGAACGCGGAGTGTCACCTTCCGGAGGGACTGTGGTAGGACAGGGCACTGTGGCAGTTAACAGTCGCAGAGCGCCGAAGAGCGTTCTGTTATGTGTATATGGATCAGAATTAGCGAACTACGTCAAACGTTCTTTCATTTCCTTTAACGATTGGAGTTCAGGAATTTTTACACCCTGATTTTCCTAGTTTTTGAAAATTCCTTCTTCTGCGGATCTCATGAATTACGTCAGGCACCAATGGGGCGTGAGAGGGAGGTAAATGATGCCTGACAGGGAGAATGATGCAATCAGAGGGTACCTTACGCACAGGTGAAAACACCTGCGGTTCTATAGCTGCGAGCAAATTGTTGGAATTGATAGACAAAACTATGGATAAAGAAGACAAACGGGATGCGGAGGGATCCTATTGGTGGAAACGGGGGGTAGCAATAGACAAAGAGGGTAGGTAATAGATTAACTAACGGCAACCCACCGGAGACCCCATACTTGGTCTATCATTTTCTCCCCAAGTCTATAGGAACCACTCGTTTCAACCGATAGGATCACTCTATACTCCCTAGGTTTTGTTTGTCTATAGCATGGTCTGTGAACTTCAATAATCAGCCTGCTGGAGGAGAAAAATAGCGGAAAGGGAAAGGAGAATAACAAAATTTTGTTTTCCTTTCATACTCATGGTCTTCAGAAATGGGAGATGAAGGAAGGAAAGTAAGTTGAGCTGGCTGTAGTTAGGTATTATAGAGGCTTAAGAGATACCTGGCAAGGGAGGGATGAGTAGAAAAATCGGAAAAATTCCCTAAAATAATCTGTGCGCCGCCGCCGCACGGTGGATCGAGTTAATAGGAGAGGTCAGACAAAATTTGGAAACTTTAAAAGCTTATAACTCTGTTTATACAAAACTTTGAGATTCTAAAAGTGGTTTCATTGGTTTCCTCGTGAAATTTTCTTCTAGAAACACCCCTTAAAATTTAAAATGTGACGAAGTAAACATCAAAATTTGCAGTTTTTGTCAACAATTTCATGTCCGACCTCTCTAATTGACTGGACCCACTGTGCGCCGTCCAGAACGGGAAGCGTCTGAACGCTTTTTGACAAGTTATATGCAACTTTAGTTATTTTACCCTTCCTTGCATCGTTAAAAATCTAGAGTAATCAAGAAAAAATACAACTAAGGATGAAAAATCTTAACTTTTCCAAACTTGAAACTAGATTTTCCGCCTCAAGTTCGCGCAAGTGTCGAGTGACAAAATATTATGAAATTTCACGCGCAATATTTCCGGTTATTTCCGAATTTCATAAAATGAATGGTGGCATCAGTAGAAACTTTTTGATGCGGTTGGGAAGCCTGACCCCTGAAACGAACGTTTCATATTTTACAAAAAATTCACAAACTGAGACATTTTATGAAATAAGTCAAAAAGAGCGTTGGAATGGGCCTGGAGTCAGGTTGCTCTTGACAATATGCCATACATGCGCACATCCTCCGGAAAATATAATATAATAATAATAAGATAATATATAAGAAAGAATCAGTGACTTTCAAGGTTCCCATTGATAAAAATGACAGAGAAGTGGGACTTTTTCCGCCCTGCAATTACAACAATACGTGCATTAGCACTGGCATGACCCTTTGCAAAGATTTGTGCCTCGTTTAATAGACATGATGATTAGTCACCGATCGCTCTACGTTTTTGATACTTTAAGCGAAAGTATTCGCACTACTGTTTTCATTTTCTCTTGTAACATGCTCCGATTTCATGAGCTTACAATGAATTTGTTTTCTCTTTTTGTTCTTCTTCAACTCCTTCTTTTTACAAAATTGGGACATTTTCGGCCTTCATTACTAGAGTGAAAGGCACATTATTAAGGCCATTGAAACTTGCCTTAATTTAAGTAACTCATCAAATGGGTGAATTTTTAACTGAATGTGAGTGTTTTAAAAACTCAGTGTTGAGCTGTGGTAGAAAATGCGACGCCAAAAAATCCTTAGATATGTCTTAAAAATAGAAATCCTTCACCTTAGAAAGGCTAACTTCCTAGAAACTATTGGTGCTTGAAACAAGAAAGGAGCCCTTGGAAAGCAATAATTTGTTTCTAAGTCAACTAGGCAAGCAACTCGTAAGAAAATGAACCATTTGAAAAGCAACCTTCATTAGGAGGCAGCCAGAGGCGGATCCAGCAGTTTGGCAACATCGAATTTCCTCCATTTAAACCAATGCTAAATAATCGATTCTTGTTGGAGAACCTGGCCCCCCTAAGAATCGATACATTTCCATAGGTTTAAATGGAGAAAAGCAATGTTGCCAATTTGCTGGCTCCGCCAATGGGAGGCACCCGGTTCAACACGGTGAAATCACTTCGGACGAAACCCAGAACCATCTTAATTAAACTTAGAAACCATTAAATTTAAAACTATACAGAACACCACCGAAAAATAAAACCGAAAAACAAGTGCTTACTGTGAGTTAAACTTCAAGAGAAGGAAAGGACTATTAATCTATGCATGCATAGGATTTGTTGGGAGAACAGGAGGTGACGTCATAAAAATACAGAGGCTTAAAATGGGAGGAGTCGGTGGTTCAGAAAAAAGTCCATGACGCTCATGAGACTTTTTCTTCAAAAACATCATGAAACATCAATATGAGGTTATGACCGTCGTAACTCGATGGCCATCCGAGAATACGCTAAAGATAATGGTATACCAAGTAATATGGACACAGCAGAAAAAACGTTGATATCGTGGAAATTTGCCACGAATGGCTGCTACGGATATCGGAGGTAAGTATAGACTAACATGGAGGAAACCTGTTGATGGAAGCGGGTGACTGCAAATGGACATAAGAGGCAAGTAATAGACGAACTTACGGCAAAATGCGAGAGACCCCATAGCTAGTCTATGCATCTCCTCATTGGTCTATGACAACCACCCGTTTCAACTAATCGGGTCCCTCCATTTTCCAGTCATCCTCTTTATCTACAGCTGTGTCTATCAATTTCAATGATCAACCCGATGCGATGAGTAACGTCTTCCTTTATTTGCCCGAACCGCGCTTCAAAGAGCGCCAGTAAGAAATCATTTGGCGCAAAGGAGCAACATTTTCCGGAGTTACCGTTCTCTTTCACTGGATACTGGATTGCGTCAAAACCCGATGATTCGATCGACAAGAAGTGTGTGAGGAGTCGTCACGAGGGGGAGGTTGCGTTAGCGAGTAATGTCTTTAAATGGGGGAGTCCTAAAAGAGGGAAGACACGAATCGCAGTTCACATTGAAAGAGAATCGAAGTTCGCAAAATCCGGAAAATGTTGACACTTAGCTGCCGCGAAGATTTCAATGAGAGCCATCAAGATTACAGTGGCTTTGCAGATTCAGAATCCAAGGCTTTCGATTATGTCCAATGGCGTGTCGTACTTTGCGATGAATCGATAGATCTGTCATGCATTCAAAAGGATCGATGTTCAGGGTGTTTAAAACCGACACCTTAAGGATTGATTCTGCACCATAGCTTCGAACGGGATAATATCGATTATCGGTAGTCAATGATTCACGCCTTGTTCTTGACTATGCTGACCGTTAATGATGGTCGGAAGTATCGGATGCCGAAAATTTTGCGGATAATCCATGATAACTTGCTGACTCGGTTTCCGAACCTGATGACAGATGAATACATGATAACGTAGAAAGTGTAATATAACGGTAAACGTATTGTTCTTGGGTGAAATAGTGGTCAAATACGGCGGAAATGGCAAAATCGTTGGCTCAGATTTTGGTAAATTTGAGCAAAAATTTAGTTGGATAATTGAGGTCACAACTTTTGTTGTGGGAGGGCCAAAATATTGAATAATATATTGAATTCGACGATGAAAATACTAGATGACACTCAACCCGAGGGTGACAGAACGAATGATCTTTAGACGTGGCATTTATTTCGGAGAGAAGATAAACTTAATAAGTAATTGGGACCCAACGCAGGACTGCAAAAATGTTTCGTCAAAAAATAATTTTTCCTCTTTCTTTTGTTTTATGTAGAGGATGTTTTTTGCGGGATAAAGAAGCAAATTCGGTTCCACTTGGGTTACATTTCCTAAAACGCGGAACTATACTCTATATTATGAGAGAAAGAGGCTTTGTAGGTTTATCATCCCATACATTCATAAATTAGGAAGTGCAAGTTATTCACGGTATAAACCGTGCGATCACAAGTAGACACGTAGATTCTAAAATTTGCAGAGAGGGTGGTGCTTACGAATTCATCCCCCCCCCCTTCCTTTTCGTTCAATAACTGCTTGACAAAATTGTGTCGGTATTTACACTACCAGCAAAAGACATTACTCGCTAACGAAGATATGGGAGAATATACGAGGGCAACCTTGTAAAATCATGCCCAAACAAATCCCCTGAATATTATTCAATTGTACAAAAGTTTGGATCACTCGGGATCGACTTCCTGAAGAATTTCCGTCAAAACTAAGATCCCCCTTAAGAAGAAAAATAAGTGAAGATATAAAAGTCTGAGAAATGTGAAAAGAGAATTTATTGTTTCAAAGATAAGCTATCTTTGACATAATAATAAATAAACAAATAATGAGTACATCATTCAAATAACAAGTAGAAAAAATAACTAACACTGGAAAACAATCGAATGAAAATAAATATAAAGAACATTCATCGTTAAAGATCAAACAATTGGAAATGATTAAGTAGGAATGAAAATGTTCTGTGTCTTTAAAACAGTAATGATTTGGCCAGGCAAAAATAAATTAAATATAAATCAATGTAAAAATAAAACGAGAAAAATGCATTTGTGCTGAAAATGTCACTTATCGTTCAAAATTTTACCACAACAAGCGCTCCTTAGACATATCCCAAGAATAAGGTAATATCTGTGCATATGTTACGAAAATTCTACCGATTCAAAACAAAAATGCGCTATGGGCAAAATAGATAATTAAAAGGTTTCAAAAATGAACATAGACATAAGGGAGTAGAGTATTAGATTCATCCGTCATAATGTCAAAGTTAAACACGGCGGAACTTTAAAGTGGGTGGAAGCCATTAAAAATCCGGTTGGAGGCTTGGTGATAGAAGACATGTGGGTAACAAAAAATTTCATTTTGCTTAAAAAAATCTTTGAACCCGATTACTTAAGCATTGAACTTGGGATGCATTTCAGTCAAAAGAGAATTTCACAAGGGATTGAAAATTCAAGGGGATGAAACAAAATCTGTAATATCTTTATGAAATGATTTTGGCTTTTCTGGACAGCTGAATTAAATTTATCAGAATAACACCGTAAGAAAGGGACAAAAGAGGCAAAAATATGCTAATAAAAATAAATTGATCCGATACTCTGAGTCTCTGATTAACAATTGATAGAGGATTTGCGGGGAAGGCGAGCATCCAATAATGATTATGTGTACATAAATGAATATGAGTGTCGGAGTTAAAGTTGGTTTACAAAAAAAAAAAAAAATTTTCGAAATCATTTGTGCGACGCCCCACTAACTTAAATTTACTTCTAAAATCCAAAAATTTGCACGTTCCCCGGAGAAAAACTAGTACTCTAAGAGGTCTCGATTACGACTTGTAATGACGAATACAGGTAGAGCCTAAACATATAACGTGATTGAACTTTGGTCTCCCTGGAAGAATAGGTCGGTTGCGCTCGAAAAAACATCTTACTTTAATGGTCAAATTGGTACCGCCGTTACAGGAGAAGTTACTTGGGCGATGTCCCGCAAAAATGTGCGTAATGACTTGAAGTTTTGTCATTTGCCAATCTGTAAAGTTCTACTGTATCAAATACGTTCAGCGCAACTGACCCATAGATGGGAGAAAAAAATACAGGAAAAAGACACAAGACAGCGCTCGAAGACAGCATGGAGTCAAAATGGGAGCTCAAAAACCCCGTGTTTGGAGCGACAGTGTTGGACGATATTGGTTTTGTGCTTCATTTTCATGGGACAGTAAGGGCATTGGAATTGAGGTTCTTTGCCGCATTCGTAGCGAAGGTGCCTTTTCAGAGTCATCAGGTGTCGGTATCTTCGGCCACAATTCCTACACTCGAATCTATTGAAAACAGAACTGCGCGAATAAGGTCTCAGAAGGTTGCCTGCAAAGAAAACAATCTGGTTAGAGAGTTCTTTTTTCCCCTCTCATTTTGCGCCGTAATCACTTCAACTTAGCATTCTCAAAAGTTCTTGAACACCATTTTGACTGAAAAAAGTTCGATTGTATGAGCTTAATATTCGATGTTCCATATAGATCAAATAATTCAGTTCGATTAATCAGTTGGATCCAATGATCGGCTCGAACGATCGAAAGCTAGGTTTGATAGACCGAAAAATTCGATCGATATGGTACACTGAACGTTCAGCTCCACAATCGTATCGTTCCTTCAATGTGTGTACCTTTAAAATGTAATACCTTCAAAGTGTACCTTCAGTACATTTGGAGTATAAGAATCAACACACCATGTAGGTGTGGGTGGATGGCATACACCCGATAGTGTTTTGAAACAATGGATTTAAGACCAAAATGGGTCGATGATCGAAATTTTCCCAACTGTTCCAACCTTGAAATTTACCCAACTGAATTTTTCCAAACGTGTCCATCGATGAAATTTTCGGAGAGGATGCACTAACGCACCAGAAAATGCTACACATCGACATTTACGCGAAAATAAAAGGAATGAAATAATTAGATCACCAGTGAATCTTTTAAAATAAGTTATCTTTATTTAAATTATATCGTTACAGCGAAAATACTGATTCAACACTAACTCGGAAACAAGGAACAAAGGAACAAATTACAATTAACTTGCAAGCGAGAGTTGCAAACGACTTGGCATCATGAGAATTGGACACTGGGGAGATTTGTTGTAATTGAGGAAATTAGATATATCCTCAAAACTAAACACATTTTAGGCACTTATGAAAATAATTCTGCGGAATCTATGTTGAGAAGAACTTTTGTGAAAAGCTTGTCACTCTATATGCTATAGCTTTCAACGAAATACAAATAATCGCAAAAGGAGGGGGAATTAAAATTTAATTAAGTACATAAACTTTGATATCTGCGAACTTCATTTTCGACAGACACTCGGCTGAAAGTAAAATCTTCATCGGTCAGAATGGACTACTGGACAAAATGCGAATTTAAGCTATAGAATGCACGAATCTTCATCAAAATTTCATGCAGAACACGATTTGTTCAATGATAATAGCTAAAAGTAGCGCCTTAACAAGATATTAACGATTTTCGATGCATCAATTTGAACTTCCCACCAAAAAAGAAAAAAAGAAAAAAAACCATTATCTACTAGAGTTAAATCGTACCCTAAATGTACTACCGTGGCAGTTTTTGGGGCATGAAAATATGGCTATCTCAATTTCGGTGCTTCGGCTTATAGCTACTGCACATTTTTCACACTTGGAACATCACAGGGTGGGGAAGGAACACTGCTAATTGAGAAGCCTGCCAAAACCATCATGGTGCCCATTTGATTCAAGTAGATTCTGGTTTTCTTAAGAGCGGGAAATTCAAATGTGCTGTAACCAGCGTTGACTAAAAACGATAGTATCTTGGTTGGGAGTAAATTTCAATTATTTGAATTTCACGTGGAATTTTGAGGAGGAGACATATACCATAATGCATGAATTCGTACCTTGTATGCACTGCCGTGCTAAGGAAAAATGCCGTATGAACATTTGAGAGTTGCCAAACTTCCCCCGATAAAATGTGTATTTTTGAGGAAAGTTAGTAATATTTGTCCTTGAAATTTTCAGGGATTTTAAGTAAAGTTGCGAGCAAGATTATCTGAAAAATTGGAAGAAAAAAATTCACAAATTTCCCCGAAAATTCGTGATTTAACAAGGGAAATTGGCAACGCCTGAAGATTCATACGGTGTTTTTCCTTAGCGCAGTACAGTAACAGTACAGTGGTCCACTGAGGGACTCGTTAAGGAAAGGTTGATACACATCTGTGGCCGATCGGCCTATCCATGCAAGCGGGGGAAAATACAATGTCATCAAATCGTCATCGAATGTTTCGAGCGCATATGAGTTTTCAGGTTGCCTTTTTGTTTGGAGCTATACGGGCAACGGGGGCACTTGAACTGAGGTGACTTGCCGCACTCGTACCTCAAGTGCCGGTTCAGTGTCAGTTGGTATTTGTAAATTCGACCGCATTTCGGGCAGTGATACTCCTCGGCCAAATGAATCTGTGGCTCACCGAAAAAATTAGCGTAGATTTCTGCAAAATGCAAACAAAACCCGTTATAATTGGTCGCTGAGCAGGGGTGGCTATCTGGCTTTTACTAAGAAGGGAAGACTAATGTACTAGAACGAGATCAGCAGTGGCGCGGCGTGCTTTGCGATATATCGATTGATCCGCCACTTAATCCTATGGAAAAGGATCGATAAACAGAGTGTTCGCAGCGAACACCTTAATAATCGATTATTTACCACAGCTACAAATGGGGAAATATCGATAGATCGCAAAGCACGCCACGCCACTGGAGATCAGATGAAACAAGCATTAAATTTTTCCTGTTCCTGGAAGGTTCTTTGCCTAACTCAACGGCCGAAGACCGTAAGGAACGCCTTTTCACCCAACACAGATTGAAGCTTTAATTCAAAGTGTGAAGTTTGATGTCCGTTTGAGCATTGGAATAAACTATACAGGTCAGGTTAGGCGATCGTTAAAATCAGAATTTTTAGAATTCACGGAGGCTGCGTTTATGGGACTGAATATTATTGATGTCCACAGTTAAGATAGAAAACTGAAAATACCAACAGATTCAGGCTTTGAAAATCGATTGAAGAAAGATCAAAAGCCGATGGAAATCATTGCAACCTGTAAAACTTTTCTTTTCAAAACAACTTTATTCCAAAAATTGAATCCATTGTAAAAATGTTCACGAATAAACAAATGAATAAACTAAAGAATTACAAAAACAGACTTCATATATACAACATAAAATGAAATTTGGTAGGATCACAATTACGCCAACAGGCTCGTTTGGAAATGTTGAGGATTACATTGCAAGAATTGTACGTGCGTTGACAATGAATACGACTTGTGTACGGTTGACCGACTACGATCAGTAGAAACCTAACAAATTAAATTGAATACTTTAAATACATCGATGTATCAAAAAATATTCGCAGTTATAGCCCACGGTTGTACATTTAAAATCAGATTTTTATTTACTGAATTGATACTTTGTCGAAGAATTATGAAAAGACCCTTCCCCCGAAATTCTGTAAGTAGACTCGGGTGGATTGTTCAATCATAATCAGAAATTTCGAGAGTATTTACAATATTCATAACTTAGGTACTTCCCGATAAAAACGAAGGGGGGAGGGGGGGGGGGTGTCAAAAGATGCATGTTTCAGGCAATCGCAGTAATGACCGGCCGTTTGTACACGGCGTTTTGGCGAAATCCCTTGACAAATTGCGGCAACTTATATCGACACAACGAAGGATGCACGATATCGGATTCGGGCGCCTTCATTTTTCCGTGATACTGCACGCTTTCCCATGCAGTTACTTTAGTTGCCTAGCCAACTAGAGCCCAACTTAACTAGCGCCTTCATTTTTACGTGATACTGTACGCTTTGCCATGCAGTTACTTTAGTTGCTTAGCCTACTTGAGCCCAACTTTAGCTACTTTGTGGCTGGATTTGGCTTTATTTGGTTTCGTTCCCATTAGCTAAATTTTCAAAGCTGATTCGACTACAAGTCCCTGGTGTCGTGTTTGACGATGAGGTGGGTTTTGAGGTTGCACTTGCGCTTGGTCTTGTAGGGGCAGAGCGAGCACTCGAACTGGGGGTTCTTTCCACACTCGTATTGCAGGTGTCTCCGCAGGGTCATCGCGTAGCGGTACTTGCGCCCACACTGGCAACACTGGAACTGATTATTATCCGAGTCATTGTACCGTGAACGTCTTTGGCCCCCGCCCTGTCCGACCGCCAAACTCCAAGATCCGAAAAACACCTCTGAAATGGTACCACATTGCGTTAGACAGAGGCAACAGGCCAATCGCACTTCCAAAAATTCACACCCTTTCCCCTGGCAAAGGAGCCGAGTACTAAAAGAAACTAGTACTGTCGTGCTAAAAGAAAGAAAAAACCTTTGAGAAAAACGTTGCATAAACAGTCGAGAGTGGCCAAATTTTCTCCAATAAAATGTTTATGCTTAAGGAGAGTTAAAAATAAATTATCTTGAAACTTTCAGACAATTTGAATTCCCTAAAAAGTCGGAGGAAAACTATTCACAGATTTCCCTTAAAAACTGGTAATTTATCAGAGGAAATTTGGCAACATCTGAAAGCTCATACAGCGTTGCTCTTGGCGCGACACATTAGTGGTGACGTCACATTAGGGATTCTCCGTTGTATCGAATTGGATCCAAAAAATAACAACGACACAGATTTTATTCTTTGCTGGCTGTCTAAGTCTAGGGGCACGATAATTCAAATTCATTTGTTTAACTAGCTGGCAATTAGGCCTCAGCCAGGCTCTCTAATCTAATATTTTCGTAGAGTTAAAAACTCCTTCAATTCTACCATCTGCAACTTGCAACCTGC
The DNA here is from genome assembly GCF_001854935.1 of Bemisia tabaci. NCBI lineage: Eukaryota > Metazoa > Arthropoda > Insecta > Hemiptera > Aleyrodidae > Bemisia > Bemisia tabaci. Next base: position 745,328 of record NW_017557621.1, read on the forward strand.
AACCGTGAGTCTACAATCTGGTCGAGCATGTGACATAATGGCAGTTCTAGCTCGAGCGTTGGAAAAGGTGAGCCGACCAAAATGGAAAAACAATTTTCAAGTGTGAATCAAATAAAGTTTAAAAAAAAAAAAAAAAAAAAAAAAAAAAAAA